>JWIU01000004.1:0-154565 GCA_000966885.1 Xylaria sp. JS573 | reverse complement strand
ATATATAACTTTAATTTTATATTATTTAATTACATTTATAAAAAACTTATTTATAAAAAATAACTTATAATTATTTATTTAATAATAAATTAATAATTAATTATATAATTAAATATAATATTTATAAAACTTATTTTTTTTTTAAAAAAGCTTTAAAAACTTTTAACTTTATAAACTTTATTAAACTTATAAAATACAATAATTTTAATTAAAATAAACACAAAATTATAATAAAACACGCTTACAAAATATAATATTAGCTTCTAAAGCCGTTATATATATAAAAATAAATAACAGACAGCTTGCTATATCTTATATCCCATAAAAAGCCTAGGCTGCTGCCACGCAGCAAATCCCTCATAACATTAAACAATATCATCATCATCATCATCATCTCGACATTCGGGAAGGACCATAACGCAACCGTAATTGCTCCATATATAGAGAAAGAGAGAGAGAGAGAGAGAGAGAATCTAATCAGATTACCGACATAAAAATCGGGGAACAGTGAGAACATGGGGATAGCGTGGCAGTCTGGCAGACGGCGCGAGATCTGGATCTGGATACGTATCCCCGCGCCTTAGCGGGGTGCATCCCTCAAAACCACGCCTGCCAAGACACGGGCAAATGTGGAGAAGATTCTGAGATGCCGCTGATGAGATGCAGGCCTCCTACTTCTTCATAGCTATTACGTAGGTATAGGCCTACGTAGGTAGGAGGTAGTTGAAGACCTGGTAGGCACCTATGTTAATCGGTCCGCGGTGACATGAATAACTTGGTTTGATGGCATCGGATTACCTACCTAAGGTATAGCCTTCTGCATCTTATTACCACTCACATGATGTTCTATGGTGTAGAGAAAGAACGCGATCACCTACCAAAACATCGAGTGGCACGGTCCGTTATCGTCTTGCTCGGCGTTTTCTCGACGCCAATGACGGAAGCAGTCTTGAGGAGTTGCCCGGGAAGGACTTCATGAACCACAGCATTGCTCTAGGTAGGTACCTAATTGACTGACCCTGACAGTGAGGTCCTGATACCCGACGTTGTTCTGTACCTGTGCCTACCTAGCCTAATCAACCTTTATCCACAGTGTTCATCTTTGGCGCTTCAGGTCAGGCCTAGCTAAGCCACAGTTGGTCGCTCGCCTAAGCCACAGCTACACCTCCAGAAACCAATTAACGCGTTACAGTTTTCCGAAAACGCGTCTTGAATCGCGCGGTCCCATTTACCTTAGTCTCAGCGAAATATCTAAGTCAGTGTGTTTCAGACGGCATCGAGACGGATTGTAATGTTACGTTGTGAATAGTGCAATTCACGCCATACCTACCACGTCAGACTCATCGCAGATCAGCTACACACATGGAAGACGAGCATGATATCCACGGCCAGTACGACGATGGCAACCGCGCATTCCTGCAAGCCTTCATGGCGCGGGGCACCCTGACCTTCAAGGAGTCGCAAGCCGTTCTCGCAGCCATCTTCTCGGCGCAAGAACACGAGCCCACGGAGCCCGACCAGGTCACGCGGGAAGACTTCCAGTCGTACGTGTCAGCCGCGTCGGCTGCCATCTCACCCTTTGATATGGAGATCCGGAGCACGATGCACCAGACGAAGAACGAGCGGGTCTACGCCCTCGTGAACACCACCTCGGACGCCATGACCCAGCTCGCGACGCTGCACTCGGCCGAGGAGATCGCCTTCGTGAAGCGCGTCATCGACGCCATGTTCGAGAAGTACAACTCGCCGCGCATGGAGGTCATGTGCCTGGACGAGATGCAGGCGAACAAGCTGCGCACGGCGCCGCGGATCGCCCACGAAGACGTCGACATGGAGGACGGCGCCGAAAGCCAACCGCCGCCGCAGACCCAGAACCTCAAGGGTCTCAAGCCCAGCGAGGCCGAGGCGACGATGCGGAGCATGGTCGACGAGGGCTGGTTCGAGCGGAGCAGGGACGGGTTCTACGGCCTCAGTCCCCGGGCGTTGATGGAGCTGCGGTCGTGGCTCGTCGACTCGTACAACGACCCCGAGGCCGAGGAGGGCGAGTGGCAGCGCATCAAGTTCTGCGAGGCCTGTAAGGAAATCGTCACCATCGGCCAACGGTGCTCGGAGAGGGACTGCAATGTCCGGCTTCACGACATCTGCGAGAGCGCGTTCTGGAAGACAAGGAGGGAGCGCAAGTGCCCCAAATGCCACCACAACTGGACGGGAAGCCACTTTGTGGGGGAGAGGGCAGTGACGGAGACCGAGGCGTACCAGCGAGGCAGGAGGCGCAGCGGCAGAGGCGGGCGGCACAGTAATCTGGCGGAGCAGATTATGCAAGATGGAGAGGACGATAATGAAAACGATGCGGACTAAGCTAAGCAGACCCGATCTCATTTCTGTATTACGGGACCGTTGGGCTGTAAAATCGAGAGCTAGATACCCCTAAGTAGCTACATCGATGTACTGCCATGGCCCTTGGTGTAAGTCATCACAAAAATCGCATTTATTCATGAAGCCCTTCTTCTATGTGGGCTTACGTGAAAGGAATCGCTGATGTATAGGTATTCAGACAATAACGCGCGGCAAAATTTCACATCTCAGATATGGGAAGCCTGTAACCTGTTTGGGACATATTCGGGTCCCCTTGGCCACGCTTCCTCCAATATGAGGCGAGAGCTCGGTCTGCTACGTCTCCTAGATATTGGGATATGCAACAAATAATCCGATAAGGAGGCGAGGGAGCTCCAATTATGTAGTTGGAAGGGCCCAGGCCGTCGTATAGTACCAGTCAGCTGCGAGTACGGGCCTGGGGAGCTCTCGCCACAAGTGGCTGTGCAAGAGTGACCTAATGCCAAGCCCCACTAGATGAGCTCCCTCCCTCCCTCGCTGCATCATCAATGGAACTCGTCGGCCAGTCATTTGCCGCGTAGGAATCAAAGACGAAACAGGCTTTGAGACGTCCAAACATTGTAGGCTTAATGCCAGAGGCTTTAATACTCTTGCATTAGAAATACCTCGCCTCCTCCTTTTCTTTCCCTTCATTCACTTGTTCATCCCCAATTCCAATTATACAAGCACTTTCCGATCTCTCTGGCGAGTCGCAACCATGCTCGAATACTTCACCTACAAAAAAGTAAAGAAACAACGGGAGGAGAAGGCCGAGAAGCACAGACTGGAGAAGGAAAAGGAGGACGCCACCAAAGTAGTAAAAGATGAGGTGGCGGATTCCAAATCTCCTGCGCCCGGCGAAGGAGAGGAAGAAGGTACGCCCATCCTCGACCAGGAGGACGAGAGGTTCCTTGAGCGCCTCACCTCACCAGCGGCCGGTGCCAACACAGACGATGACGACGAGGCGCCACCTCCACTACCCCCTCGCATCAAGACGCCCGTGATCGACATAGAGAGCGACTCCTCCAGTGTCGCTAGCAAAGGCGAAGGCAAGCCGACCGCCAAGGGCAAGGACAAGGACAAAAAGGACAAAAAGGGCAAACCCAAGCCCGACGGCGCGGAAAAGACGCCGGCGCCCAAGCGCTTCTCCTTCATTACGCGCAACATAACGCTAAAGCGGAAGCCAGGCCGCGCGGCGGCCTCTCCTTCCCCGGAGCCCTCCTCAGAGCCCGGCCCCGCCCCCGAAACCGCAACCGGCCCCACGTCCTCACATCTCGAGGTGCCGGCGACGCCGGCGACGACGACGACGACGACGACGACGACGCAGGGGGAGGTGCGGCGGGAGAAGGACGACATCGCGGCGGTGCTCGACGACCTGGACCTGGCGGCGACGGCGGACAACCGGGCGTTCTCGCTGTCGCGCGAGTCGGCCGAGACGGTGCGGCGGTTCACGCAGGTGCTGCGCGACCTCGTCAGCGGCGTGCCGACGGCGTACGGCGACCTCGTCGGCCTGCTCGAGGACCGCGACGGCGTGCTCGCGCGCGGCTACGAGAAGCTGCCCCGCGGCCTCAAGAAGCTCGTCGCCCAGCTGCCCGACAGGCTGACCTCGTCGCTCGCGCCCGAGCTCCTCGCCGCGGCGGCGGAGGCGCAGGGCCTGTCGACCGGCGAGGGCGACGGCAAGGACGGCGGCGGCGGGCTCAAGGGCGCCGCCAGGCGCTTCCTGACGCCGCAGACCCTGCGCGAGCTCGTGACCAAGCCCGGCGCCGTCGCCGGCATGCTCAAGGCCATCGTCAACGTCCTCAAGGCCCGCTGGCCCGCCTTCATCGGCACCAACGTGCTCTGGAGCGTCGCCGTCTTCCTGCTCCTCTCCGTCCTCTGGTACTGCTACAAGCGCGGCCGCGAGACCCGGCTCGAGCGCGAGGCCAGCGAGAACGCCGCCGCCGCCGCCACCACCAACACTGTCGACGACGCCGACCGCATCGAGGAGCTCCCGGATGACCCGCAACTGCCTGCGCCCGAGCGCCCGGGGGAGGTGACCGGCGAGTCGGGCGAGGGCGCGAGTGAGAGCGTGAAAGCGGCGCCGGCGCCGCCTACTACCAAGTAAGCAGGCTACTGGGGGTTAGAGTAAAGGGAAAGGAACATGGATAGTGATGATACCCGGTTTTCATGATGATTGTATCGGTTAGTTGACACCACCGAGTTCTGATGATCGAGCGGGGAGGCGCATAGACTCGGATATAGATAGGAGCGATTTGGTTCGGTTAGGGAAGGGTTGATGGGAATGATGCACACGAGTCCACGAGGTCTTTGCTCGATTCAATTATCAATGCCTATATAATACGCTCTGTAACCCACCAAAAATCTGGGATGTCTTCGATGCCATCCAAGAGGCATACCTAGGTAGTGACCATGTCCTAGCCGGCTTCCTCACCGTTTGCGCCATAATGAGTATGTTATGCACGTCTATGTAAGTATCCATGAAAGCGACACACCCCAACGGCTGTAATATCGCGGCCGCCTCGGCTATCTACGCCCGCGGCCAGAAGGTCAACGAATGACCGGAGTATGCGACGCGTTTATGGGCGCTCTAATCATCCTGAACCAGCTCCTTGATCTCCTCCCGCGCGGGCGCGATGCCGGCGGGCTCGGCCTTGCCGTCGCGGCCGCCCGTGCGGTCGATGACGCGCGCGCCGTCCTGCATCCAGAAGTCCACCTCGTCGACGATGTCCGCGACGATGTCCTCGACGATCTGCTCGTCGTAGCGCTCAGCCAGCGGTCGCATCTTGTCCGGCCGCTTTTTCGCCTCTGTCTTGTTGTTGACCGCATCGCCCTGTTGCGCCACCGTAACGGTGTCCGCGTCGTCGGCGCCCGCCATCTCTACGTCGTGGTTGCTGCCGCCGCCGTTTTCTTCTTCTCCTGCTGCATCTGCGAAGCCTGGCGGCGGATACCAGAATTGGGGTCCGAAGTTGACCTCGGCCGCGCCGCCGCGGAATACGCTGATGGCGGGATAGTAGCCGAGCATGCCGTCGTCCATGCCCTCGCGCGCGCCCACCTGGACCTGCGGCTTCGAGGCGGGCGGGAGGAAGGCGAGCAGGTCGGTGAAGGGGGTGCCCACGAGCGCGCCGTTCTTGTAGATCCTGATGCACGAGTTGGGCAGCGTGCGCAGGGCGGGCACCTGGTGGTTCGGGTTCGGCTGCTCGCCGGGCCTGCTGCCGATGTTGCCCGACGGCCCCGCGGGCGACGGGTTCATCAGGTCCTCGAGCTCCTTCGTCGTGTGGTAGTCGATCTTCTCGAAGTAGATGTGCGCCTTGAAGCGGATCGGTATCCGGTCGCGCACGATATTCGTCGCCTCCGCGGTCGGCTCTTCCTCTGTTATCAGGTCGACGGCCGGGTTGAACTGGCCTTGGACGACCTTCTTGTGCAGGTGTTCCGACGGCAATTGGATCTCGAGCCCGATCACGTCGCCCTCCTTGATATCCTCGCCCGGGGGGAAGAAGTCCTTCGGCCGCGACATGTGCACCTTCTGTCCCTGCACATCGCGGATGCCGTAGCTGTAGGCGTCAAAGCCCACCGGCGCGTCTAGAGGAGCTTCTCGCCTGGCAAATCCCATGCGCACATGGCCGTGCGACTCGGTCTTCCCGTCATCCCCGCCCTCGACACTGCCTCTCGTGATCTTACATTCCCAGTACCACCGGCCCTGCCGCACGGCGACGTTCGCTCTAGCCATGCGGAAACCCTTATCTGTTGTTATATGCCGGCCCGACGTGTCCATATACATATGTGTGGCCGCATCTTCAAAACTGATGTGGGCGCCGTAGGGCTCGGGTTCGGTCTGACGGTAGTAGAAGGAGGAGGGAAAGGCTGGGTCGGCAATGCAGTGTAGGTAGTGGAAGTTCTTCTTGTTGTAGACACTAGACACGGTGTTAGTTACAGAATACATTGGCGAACATCCTATGCGACTCACTGTTCCGAAGTCTCGTGGAACTGGATACTGGAACCATCTAGGCCCGGGACTTCGTGATGAGGTGTGAAAACGGGGCCCCGGGCTGGCTCGAAATCGGACGGCTTCGGAGGAGCTAGCTTATAGCGTAGTGGCGAAGACTCGTTCGGGGGCAGCTCCTTGATCTTAGGATCCGGTGTTGCTCTGGAACTGTCTACACCGTGACCGGCCTTGGATTCCCGCTTCTTTAACGATTCCTTCTTCGCTCGCGAAGGTTTATCGCGCGCTGTGGCGGACATATCGTCGTGCGACTGGCTTTTGTTTAGTTTTACATCGGGGTTTGGGTTGAGTGGTGAGGAAACGGGAGGCGCATGGTCGTCTTCAAGAGGCCGCTTCTGTGGGAGGGAAGATATGGGGAGGACAGGTACTGGGACGGGCGTAATCTGCCTCTTTGGCAAATCAGCATCGGTAGCCATGGTGACGACCTCAGGCGCATACAGAAATTGCTTGATGTATGCAACATGCAACAACGAGGCGGAAGGAAGACAAGGTGTGGAAGCTGGAAAGGTAGGTAGGATGTGGTTGGCGTACTAGCGTCGGCTGGAGATGGATGCCACACCACGGCCGGGGGTCGTTGCGCTTTAAGTGGGATTCCAAAATGCTATATAATCTGTTAGTAAATAATGCCAGATAACTACCTAAATAATTAAGCCTTTATAATAATTAGCAGATAGATTTATTAATTGGAATCTATGTTGGCTTTATTAATGGACTACTAGCAATTGCTTGTATCAATACACTATTGGAATATATAATATTCATTTCATTCAACTACAATACTTCCTAAACATCTTGAAGCAACGCTAGGGACAACAATGAGGTTCTAACTACTCCGTAAGCTGGCTGCGAAGATCTTCTTGAAATTCCCGACGCTATGGGAGAATTCGCATGCGCTAAACATGTGCGTGGGACCTACCTGGAGCTGCCTGGGGCCGCTAAACCCACAGGGTCTTTGGGGGTAAACTAATAAAGGTGCATAGCTGGGCACATGGATGGCCTACAATTGACTCCATTACACTCGGCTGGGAATCTTCAAAAAAAAAAAAAAAAAAAAAATTCGACATGATGCTGTCTACCTCTTCGACAATATACTTACACTCATTAGGAATGTGGCCACAATGGGTATAGTCCTATATTTTACACTTGCAGGATGAGGTCTTCGCTTTACTCGCGACTCTTGTTGTTTGGATCGATATGTTCGCTAGGTATATTTACAGTGACAGTATCTGTTCGCCGCTGCCATAAAGCCAGGGAAGGCTGTCTATACATGCGTAATCCGACAGCGAGAGAAAGACAGTAGGAAAACATGAAGGAAACAGATGCCTATACTTACCTTACGTATGCCAGTCCTCGCTCTCGCTGGTCATTGTAGCAACGGTCGTAACATGTCGTAATGACAAGTAACAAGGCGTTGTCTTAAGATTTGGCAGAGGCTGATGACATCATCTTCTTGGAAGGCTACAACCATAGGGCGTTACTGTTGATTGACGGGGAACACAGCCTGGATTTACATGAGGCAGCTTAAGTATTAATGGTCTAATAAATAGGAGAAGAAGAACAACTGTATTGAGCGTGATAAGAGGTCATAAGCAAAGAGTGTCTATCGCTTATATAGAAAATGTAGTGACGGGGGTGATCCATATGTGGTAAGATATTGTATCATACCTGGTATCGGTCCACTAGTATGACCTACCGATGCTGCGATGGATGGCAGCTGAGCAGCCAGCCGGGAGGGGTCAGCCACTGATCCGTGTCACGCGGGAAGCAACATGAACACCAACACGTACCAAAAATACATTTCCAGCAGGAGATCGTGAAGCGTGGCTGTATGAGAAACTGGGATGAATACACAAGATAAAAATGTATGTTGGCTGATCCAGGGTCAACGATCAAAAAAGCGATCACCACGGGACTCGAACCCGCAACCCCAGTCTTTCGCTACCTATACATCTCGAGCTGAGACATCATAGGAGGACTGTGCGCTACCTGATTGCAGAGTTAACCAACTGCCCAATCCAAGCCAAGGATTAGATTAAGAACCTACCATTGCGCCAAGCGACCTTGAATCAAGCTGATTGTCTGATCTGTTCTTATCATATCCTATAATGAATGCAACGTGCTTTTAGTCCTATTCCACTTCATCACCGTGAAGCTACTCAATCTGCACAGGGTCTGCCTGCATAGGGTATGCTATACCTTGAATACCTAGATAAATACACTTTGAGATGCATTGGTTTCAAGAAATCGTCAACGAAATCGCAAATTTTCAATTGCCTACCTAAGTATATAGAATCCGAAGTCATTGAATTGAGCTCAATCGCTACAATGGCTTGGTGATATGTCGATGTTGCCGTCATCCTTCTTTCCACCGTAGACGGTCCAGAACCTGTGCTGAATCCCAGGCGATCAAACCTATGAAAGGCTGGAAGGTACTCAATGAATAGCGCTTTCATCCGCCATGAGACCGATCATCGTTTAACACAACGAGTGAGACGCCAATCCTCAGTCGCACGAACGACTTCACGTCGTCTCGACCTTTGTATTCTTGTCCGTGAGATATGCGAGGCATACGGCAGTAGCATAGCGGCCGTCGTGGCTGATACTAAGCGGCGCATAGATCTCTTCGTCAACACCCTCGACCTTGATGACAGATATCGGCGGCCCGCCGATCCACTGCTCCTGTCCCGTTTGCTTAGCGTTCAGGAACAACGCATCCGTCAGCGGTGTCCCAGAGAATCCTGGTGAGGCTAACAGATCAGCCTGCCTCATGATCATGATCTCATGAAAGGAGAGTTTCCGGACAGTATAGGCCTTCATGGTTGCCTCTTTAGCCGCAAACCTGTAAGCATCGCGGGGGGTAAGCGTTTGGACACAGCGACCCACGGGCTGGTTGCAATGAACCCGGGCTTAGAAAACGAACCTCCCAGCTATGAACTGAGCCGCCTTCCAAACCCCCTGATTCGCCGGATCCTTCACACTTTCAGATTCAGGTCCATGTCGTGGCGAGTAGATGCATTCTAGAATGTCTCTGATGCCCTTGTTTTCTAGTTCTCTGGGCGTGAGGATGCGTTGGATGAACTTAACGGCTCGGTCGGACTTTAGATTCTTGAAAATCCTTGGGATGTAACAGATGTCGGTTCCTATTCCAATCGGGAAAAAAGCGCGAGCCAGCATCATGTGAAGCTCTATTTCAGATGTTGGAACGAGATCGACCGTATATATTACATCAATTCAACGTGGGATAGGGGAGAGCCGATGCGCACGCAGGCACTGCAGTATGGACCTAGGTAGCTGTTTTTTTGGATGAGGAAGAAGCACGCACCATCGGCCGCCCACATCCTCGTTCCATGCGAGTAATTTTCCATTTTGATTTTCTTCGACACCCGGCCCGGGATTTCAATGACTCTTGCTACCTATTAACCACATATGGGATGCCAGGAGCCAAAACCAACGCAAATTCCCTGTTGAACACCAACCACCACGCAGACAGGAAATCGTGCACTAATTCCTGTGTCCGACTGTCACAATCTTTATTAAACAACGTGCAAATAACCTATCCGGGCCGCTACGAACCTACCTACCCCAGAACCGTTGGTGAAAATTGGATACTAAACCTCCGTCACATCGCCCTCCACGCATTACAACGCCATGGGCCAACCATAGGCCCAAAATAGAATCCCGAAAATGACAGTATGCGGGCATACGCCCAACATGCAAGTGAAGGGGGAAGGCTGGTATCATACTACTCAGTCACTCCGTTTTTGACATGTCATTTGTCATCCGCCGCCACCACCCTCCCGCTGCAGACGGTTGTGAGCTTCTTCCTGCTGGTTTGTTGCTTAACCTTCGTTCAGGAGAGGAGCCCTCTCGGTATCCGCCTCCCGTGCTCGCGCGAACTTGAAATCTTTGCCGGTAGCAGCAGGCACAGCAACAATTACGGTCGCGACAAACAGGACGGCCATGATAGTGAACGCGAAGATCCACTGGAACGCGACGACCTGTCTGAAGAATTGCGAGACGCCAATCGCGGCCGCCAGGACGCTGAGGTTGAATCCCATGGTGTAATCCTGGGGAGAGGTCGTGTTAGCGGTGGCGTGCGCAAGATCGGGGGCTGCTGACGACACTAACCTTGTAATAGAAGATGAAGAACAGGCCATACACGAGAATCGACCAGATAAAGACGTTGCCGACTATGTGCGCGGCCAGCGTGTCGGAGTGAGGAACCATTATAGCCCCGTTCCAGTAGATGGCAACGAAGGTCCACGCCAGCGGCCCGGACACGACGGGCTCGTGGATGAACCGGGCATAGCCGGGGTGGCGGAAGTACAGCGAGGACAGGTTGATGAAGTTCAGTATAATCATCACCTCGGCCCACGCGAAATGGGAGCGAACGAAGAGCATGACGAAGGCGAAGTGGAACAGATTGTTGACGATGAAGTGGCTTCCCACGGAGCATGCCGCGTTCACGCGCTCAACATTGCCAGAGAACAGATGGGCGATGTAACCGCCCTGGAGGATGAAGAGGACAAGCCTGTTCGAGCAAGGTCAGACAAAAGCCTCCACGAGAGACGCGGGGGTGTTTGGTGGTGGACCCTACCAATAGATGCTGGCAATGATGTGGTTCAGTCGGAAAGCCGTAGAGTAGGCGTCGTTCTGCGCCCATATCCTCCGGCGAACCCAGACGCCATCGTGAGGCTTGTGGAAGGTATAGTAGAACGAGACCACGATCGAAAGGAGCCAGGTAATGGTCGTCAAGGTCTTGTAGACGATGACCGTGTTTTTGCTGTGGCTATCGCGCTTCGCAAACGGGTTTACTACGGTTGGCCGGGGAAAGTTAGTGTGAACTGTGTGCACACGATTTCTATAGGCGGACAACAGGTTGGAAGACAAAACGTACTATGATGGATGCGCTCCATTTTCGGCGGCTTTTCGTGTCAGTCTGCTATGTACGTGTGGATTTGGAGGCGTGGTGTTTGGCGAGGCAGCTCCTAATCCGCACCGACGAGAGAGACCAAAAGTGTCCGAAGAGAGACAGCCGTGCCTACTGATGGAGGACCGGGAGCTTTTTTAAACACACCTGCCGTTGAATGCATGTGTATGTGAATCCCAACGGTCCATTCCACACAGTCGAACGGGCACTGATCGAATGACGGGGGTGGCGGGGCCTAGGTAGCTGCATGCGTCAAGTTTGCGGGGGAGCGATTGAGGTGACGTTGTTCGGGGTGTCAGGACTGAAGATGGTGGAAGCTGGGGAGGAATTGGGCCTATTAGGACGCAGGTAGCGTCTTATTGTTAGTCACACGCGTACATCGTTTCTTCATTCATCCCGTCTTGCGTTGTAGGTGCATGTAAAATGCCTACCCTGGTCCCGTCTATTAGCTATGTATCAATTGATGCTAGACAGTCGAGACAGTTTGATACTAGACAGTCAAGACAGTCAAACAGTCTAGAGTCACCGACTACATTGCTTCTGAAGTAAGCATAAGTATGCGTATACTACCTCTTCAGTACGAGAGTGGTGATATGGACCTGATAGATACACACACACACACACACACAAAATGTCAATGTTTAACCGAACTGAGACGATGGAACATTCACACTAGGTACTGTAGGCACACGACCTCCCATCCCAAGTAATAAGTATAGGTAGGTAGTCAGCCTAGAACTTGACTTCCACCAGTCGATACGCCACATCCGCCTTCACCGAGGTCCGTATCGTAGTACAAAAAGGTTGCAAGGATCTTGGCACCTGCAGGTATGAAACACGGCAAAATGACAGCCTGTGAGGCCCGAACCTATCGTCATAAATATGCCATTGCCGGCGTTATCACAAATCACCTCCCTCGAGGGAGTACGTAGTAGCAGGTGTTGAGATAGGTCGACCAGGCACATATGATTTAGGTATGGATGGATGACAGGGACCTACCTGCTACCTCTCAACCATGTAATTGTTCTTTTACGTAGTACATAGGTAATAATGTAGGCTGGGTTCAATGACGGTCCCAGGCTTCCTAGTCGACATGCCACACCACACGCTGCTTGTGAGCGCTATCAAACTATGTACGAATTACGTATATCGGCTGACATCCTAGCGCCGCGGTCACTTTCAAGAAAGGAGAATGAGGTTACTTAAGGCGGCGCTTGGCTGAGTCGACGGTTGTCATTGGATCGACTTGATTGAGATTTGGCAGTTTTCACAAGGAGCAAGTACCTACCTAAGGACCTACTGTGTAGGTACTACTATACGTGCTTGTTGAAGCCGAATGACACCAATGAACGCGCGTGGCTGGCAACGATGTTCAGTACAGATGCCAACAACATTGACATTTGAAGTGAATTGGATCCGCCATCACGATACTTACCGAGTGTAACCGGAAGCATTGGGGCGTTTTTGCAACAATATGTATATATATATATATAAGTAGATTATTAGAAATCCAGTTGGTGTTGAAGGGATTGTCGGCAGAGGGGACCGTTGAGTCTCCATGGCACTGCAGTGCTGCAGTGCTGCAGTGCACCGTTGCGGTTCTTACCTTTCGGTAGCCTGCCTGTCGCCTTCTTGCCTGCTTTACTGCTAAGGTTGCCTGTCTGCCTGCCTTTCCGCCTGTCTGAGCAGACTACCTACCTACCTGTTACTAGGTAGGTAGTCTCCCCTTGTCCATTCTCATGGATGGCTTGGGCTTCAATGCATAAGGCAAGCACAAGCCCCTCGAGCAAGTGCAGGTTTGACCTCAAAAAGCAAACAAATCCTATATTAAAACGCCTAGGTACCTAGGTAGGTATGAAGGGCAAGGCGAGGCCTGGTGGGGTTTCGATGTTGACGTTCCAGCGCTCTACTTCCTGTATGAGTACGATGCCTCAGCCACATACGTTCCACGTTTTACCCGCGTAGGTATATGGAGTATGAAACAAGTCTATACCTTATCTTACCTCCTTGTTGGGGGAAATCTACGATGCCCACTAGATGGAGCGGTAGTATGCTTCGGAATGATTACCTAGATGCTACGGGCAACACCTAACTAAGCACTTTACGTACCTACCTACATGTAGGATATGCACATATCAGCCATATTATTGTGGCAGTGCGTTATTGTCTTTGGAAGTGTTGATAAGCCCCAAGCCATTTCCTCAAGACTCGCACTTTTCCAATCCATCGTCTTCACCTAATCCCATTATAGTCACATACAGACTCGACTGCATCATGGCGGTTCCCTACAGATATGGTGAATTCCAATAATTCATGCTGAGCCACCCTGGCCAGAACTTGCCCAGGTCGTTCGTTACCTACTCGCCTGCTCCATTTTAAGAGGCTGAAAGTTGGGTTGTAGTTGATGGCCATTGGCCATGATCCCCACCCCCCTGGGCGTCATGTCTCACTCCTCACTTACACGTATGCCCGTAGGTAAGCCGGCGAGGCCGGCTCGCCCCGCCATGGCCGGTCTGACAATCGATCTTCCCAAAGTTCAGCCGGTCGAGAACTCGAGAGTGGAAATCCTAGTATGTGATACATTATTATGTGGAGTTTTCTATCTAGGTACTTAGGCAGGCAGGACACCCCTTAACATCATATGGAATTTGCAAAGCATTTGCTAATTCTTTGTCTTTACCTCTATCATCACACATACCATCGTTCCAGATCTCCTCCACCGTCGTCTCTGCCATTCCCAGGTCAGTCACTGTGCCGGTTTAGCTTCCTGCCCTGACATCGGTGACAAGGTCGCTTACCTGTGTAGCTACCCAGCCGAGATCAAATGGCGTCTTATCATAGCGCGGTCTATGTTGAGGACAACAGACATATGGACCTCCTTGTGACCTCCACGATGCGAGTGCGCGATGACAAGGTTGCACTTCTTGCACCGCCCGCACATTGTTCTTCTCAAGCCTTGTGGGTGGGGATTCTCGGTGCTGTCTGAGGTTCTTGGTCTGCCTCGGCTGCCGCTTTGGCTTTCTTTCACAAGCAGGCGAACGTGTGGCAGGGTCAGGACGCTCGCAGTTGTCCTGCCCGCCGCGTTGGTGACGGTCTCCACTCTTATTCCGGGACGTCTCTACCCTAAGGTCAAGGTCGCGTTCATGCGGCGTGTCCCTACACCAGCTACCCACCCCGGTAAGTAGGTATTCGCGGTCACTTGTCGAAGGAATATCGGGCATGGTAGGTTGAGAGGAGGCTAAGTCGGTGAGCAAATTATATGATAAAGAGAACCTGGGCTGCTCAAGCCTGAATCCAACTCCCAAGCGGGTCCGCACTCTAATGTACACCATGCCGAAGCTTGCCACTTGTGAATTGGTTTTGGAAATCCGATAAAATCCCTAATTCGTAATTGCCGGCCAATCGGCCTGGGTTACGTTCGTCATGGCTAGGACAAGAGGTCATCGGGATATATGTTACACCAGGGGCTTGGGTTTGGGCATTCAGCAAGGCTGGAGTTGTGCACATTGGGATTTCCATGAAGCATACTGACACCGATACTGCCGGACATGTGTATAAACATACGGCCTGATAGCTTCACTGAAATGATGGGCTGACTACTCGAACGGTCTTCTATAAGTAGTCCCGATGGGCCCTTGTTCCTGACCAGCCCTCAGATTAAATTCCTCTTCTCATAGCACTTCTCATCAGTATTTTTCAGACACAAAACCGTTGTCTATATTTGCAATAGCTCTCAAACACTCAAAGCGTCCCCGCGCCCCTGCAATGGCTCTCAAACCCTCAAAGCATCGCCGCACCCCTGCTAAGAGGATACATCACCATGACTGGGAGAAGCATAAACCCACCTTGAAACAATTGTATACTGTTGACCATGGCAACCTGCCGCTGCCAGAAGTTATTGAGTACATGAAAAAGAACTACAACTTTGTGGCCTCGTAAGTCTAACCCTTGCAACTCCGGTAACTTTCGGGTACCGCTCATATATATATATATCGATCCTTTTTATGCGTATGTGGACTAACGCTACCATCGCGGACCAGCGGAAAGCAGTATCGCTACCGTCTTGGGGACATATGGAAATGGCCCAAGTACGGCAAAAAGCGCAATCATTGTGGAGGAAACGGGAACATATCTCCAGTTACCTCCATCGAAGAGTCCCAGGTGATCATGACGCCAACTGGGTCTGACGATGAGGATTCTGGCAGTATGGACAACTTGGCCGTGCGCTTCCAGTTCCTCTCTGTTTTTGAAGATCCCTGTTCTTCAATCAGCCACAACACCCAAGGGACCACAGACAACACACAGGAGGACCTTGACGAAGCCATCAGGGACCTATGCAACAAATTGCTTCCCCCAGGCGATGAAGTCAACGTCGTCGTGTATCTTCAACTCAACTCTGAGCTTGGGTGTCTCATGAAAAGGTCTGACGAGGGGAACCCTGTCCATGGAGACCAAGAGCGAGCCGTTGCCAGCTCCGCCGATGCCGCAGACGACGAACAACTCCCCATCATCAAGTACGGGATAGTCGAGGACCAGCTCTGGTACAAATCCTTCGACGAGGACAGTGCCGCGCCCGAGTGCGTCTGGGCCTGCTTCGACTGGTGCAAGCAGCAACTAGGCGTAAACCAGCCGCCAACGCCGGAGTTGGTCAACTTCAACAATGCCCTGAGCGCGGTTGCGGGCACCAACTTCGTCGACGACACCGACCCGGCGCCGGGAGACACGTTGACGCAAAACGTATGTCTCTTCGTGCATCTCTTCGATCTCTGGAGATCCTCACAACAGGGCGCGGACGGCTGGGCGCGGTTGTCGCTTAAGGCCCTGGGCATCGTGCCCACCCTCATGCTGCACACGATGAGTTCGCTGATTCTGACCCAGGCCCCTACTGCTGCCGCGGACGGCGGCATGGCCTCAGAAGTCGGCGGCGGCGGCGAGGCACTGCTCGACCTCGCGCGACGCGGGATCGAATTCATCGAGGGCTGGGCGCGGTCGGAGAAGAGGTGCCTGGTCGCCGACTTCATCCACGAATTCGTCCATATCCACGAGAAGGTGGACGACGACGACCGCACCGATAAGGCGAGGCGCCTGGAGGAGGCGGCGCGGACGGCCGCAGAGGCGTATGTCGCACGGAAACTGCCCCTCGCCGAGCAGCAGTTCTCCCTCTACGACACCGGCTTTGACGAGGGGTCGGTACCCGACTTCGTTGGGTTTTTTCAGCATGGGACCATCTGATAGAATGGGAAGGTCTTTTTGGCCCTAGGTTTGGCGCGTGGTAGATATATATGTCTGGTATGATACAGTTAACAATTAAGTTTTTCCTTTCTTTTTTGGATTGCTTAGATCTGAAGCATAAAAGAAGCTTAAGATCAATGTTCAATTACGACCCGGAGAATATTGTCTCATGGGTTCCTTCTTCGAACCCTCCTCGCTAGTTTGATGCATTTGGGATCTTGAAACCAAGGTACTCTACCTTCTAATTGCTCAAGCGGCTTAGAGCCAACCAGGACATCTGGTGAGAAAGTGACATGTGGATAGCGAGGCTGTATACCTTCTGGCGTACTCATGTTACCTAAAGCTAACATACTTGTATTATTCACATGTGAGTTTATTGACGAGTAACATTGTTGCGGCCGTCGATCCTACCTTGTTCCTTCTACAAGTATAGGAAATGCGAGAAGTTAACAGTCTTGGTATCTTCCTGTAGAGTATAGACGCTCGAATAATGGGTGGGAAGTAGCATTGAACCGCATCCAAACACGCCTGGAAAGCGATGGGAGTGTATTGTACCCTCCCTGTTTGGGTAGTTGACGCATAATGACAGGGTCGGCTTTTAGGAGTCAGAACGGCACTTACCCCTGACTGCCCAGCGAACTCAGATGATTCTATATCAAGTCAAGTATCACTAATTGCCGCAATCTGCCTGGCTTGCCCGGTGGTTAGACCTACCTGACTGACGTGCATAAAGAGGCGTTTCGTTTGTTAAGCCAGAGCATAGTGGGCACCAATAGGTTCTTCCAGCACGCAAATGAATTCCCATGACTCGTCCGTCATAGGATCAGCTACCAGGGCTGTTTGTTCAGAGCTGCTGACAGTGATCGCCGCGGCAAACGGGACTGGATGGTCGGATGGCCGGACGCAGCTGTTGGATCAAGGCAGTTCACC
This sequence comes from Xylaria sp. JS573, assembly GCA_000966885.1. Lineage (NCBI taxonomy): Eukaryota > Fungi > Ascomycota > Sordariomycetes > Xylariales > Xylariaceae > Xylaria > Xylaria sp. JS573. Next base: position 137,100 of record JWIU01000004.1, on the reverse strand, counting down.
CCCTGTGGTGGGGCGCTCAGCGGTCGGCACGGGCCTAGCTGATCGAGATCATACAACCAAAATACAGCAATCAACTGCGAGATGCATCAGATACAAGCAGCGCATACAAGCACCCGAAAAGAACAAGATAATGAAGAAAAAACCGGAATTATTCGTACTGGGCAAACTTCGTATTACCGTTCTTCTTGTCTCACGATCTGTAGACTCAACACCCCCAAAACTCCCCGTTCCGCAGCGTAAAAAGATGTCATGTCAAGACTGGGCCCGCAAGACAAAGACAACTGGCCATAATTACGTACCGACGGCCCCAGAGAGCACACCTTCCCACCAATCAGAGAAGCGGCCATGAACAATCACCAACCCTGGCCTTCGGTTGGTGCCCCAGTCGCAACGATGAAGGAACCGGTGACATAGGTTTGTCTAGCCCGAAATCGGGCAACGCACAACTTACCCGACGGTACGCGAAAAGCGGAGTTGGACGAAACCTACCTAGATGCAGGCAGTTCCCTCTCGCAAACATTGTCGACACCGCCACTCCGTTCCCCCCTTTCGCCTGCTTTGCTCCAACCTCAAAAACCTAGACAATCCCCCCTTCCCCCCCTCGACGACATACTCTTCCTTTGGGCCTCTTATACACCAATAATTGCACCCGACTCCGCAATGGACTCTGCAATGGACCAGACACCTCTTGCCAAGTTCAACTGTTTCGAACAGCCCGTAGTTGACATCGAAGATCTCTCTGCATCGGACTCTGCATCCGACTGTGCAACGGACCACACCTCTGCGACGGATCACACCTGTGCGATGGACCATACTCCTGCAACCGATCAGGCTTCTCCTGCCAAAATGAACGGGCTTCAAAAGCTCGTACATGACATCAAAGGTGTCCTGGGATCTTCGTCTGGGTTGGATTCGAAAGATGTCGACGTAGAAAACCTCACACACATGATGGAACGATATATCTCCAGTGAGGACGATTGGTCGACCTATGCTTTGGTAAATCCCGACATGCCATACACTCGAAACCTCGTCGACGAGGTAAACGGAAATGCCAACCTGGTAAGATAGACTCCTTCGTGTCTACGGACACTCTCCGGTCATGGCTCCCGGTGCTAACCTAGGCATCCAACCAGCTCGTACTCGTCTGGACACCTGGAAAAGGAAGCGCCATCCACGACCACGGAAATGCCCACTGCCTCATGAAGATTCTTCGCGGCGACCTCACCGAGACCCGATACCATCACCCACAGGGTGACGGGAAGAAACCGATGCAAGTGAAGTCGGAGCAGGTTCTTGAGGGGAACGCCGTCACCTATATGGCAGACCATCTCGGACTGCATCGTGTGTCCAACCAGGGTAGCGACTACGCTATCTCCCTACACTGTAGGTCTGCATCTAGACAAGCACTCGACGCCACTTGGCTAACCATCGACGCAGTGTACACGCCGCCAAACGTGGCCAGGACAGGCTGCAACACCTTCAACGCCGTGACAGGGGAGAAAACCCACGTCAACAAATGCGGCAACTACTCGGAGTATGGTGAAGTAGTCCGGAGTGAGTAGTAGTAGGGTTCCCCGTGGTGCTTTGGAGCAATGGTAAATATGGATCTTCTCGAGGCGTTTTTGGATAGTCGGTTTTGAAAGCCATGGATTGGATAGAGTTAATGAAATGAATACCACTCAAACCTTGCCGTTGTCAGCCTTTGGGAGAAGGATATCATGATGCCCAAGAGGGGGGGTAACCTCCACGTAGTCAGGATTTTGTTAGTCCCGGTAAGGGGCGTGTACGGCGTCGTTCAAATCGAAATCGTAGCGGCTACTGAGACCAGTTCGACCTTCATTCTCATCGCACCAGGACAGGAAGAGCAGCACGTCGTAGGTATGGTTGGAAAGAAGAGAAGAAGTCGAGCTCTCATGGCTGGCTTTGCAGCGTTATTGACGACTGCTGCGTCTATGCGTTTCGCCTAGCTTGAATTGCGCCATGTTCGTATCATCTCATTGGCCAGCACGCAATGATGAGATCCCACCTGGCGATGAGGATGACGCACAGTGTCCATACCGTGCACAGCTTGTTTTAGCTCTTACAGGACTATACGCGGTACAAGGATATCGCTATACTCGAAAAACAGGCTGGCAGTACCCCGATTTTTCTAGAGAAGCCGTCTTTCTATTGGCCACGGTTCCCTCCGGCTATCCTCCGGCTGTCGGGAGCGGTAGTTTCGGCAAACGGACAAGATGCCGCAGGAATAGACAGTGTCGTAAACACACTACCGTGACTGGTCTAACAACCTACACTTCCACCTTATTGCATGCATATCCACTACGTGTAAGACACGATGAAGAGACAGAGCGAGAGCCAGAGGTCGTTGATTCATATGTATTAGATGGAAAACGTCTCCCATAGCAGTATAGAATCATTGAGCATAACATACACATAATGGTACCTATGATGTATTGTTAGTTGATCAATCAAGGCATCACGTGACCGTATTAGATTCTTATTTTGAAAGATTGGCAGTCGCGACGAAAACCCAAGACGCGTCAAAGCCTGCCCACCTCCAGTATCTCGTACCTCCTACGTACTTTATAGGCATCCTGTCTTTCTGTAACAGCACAGTCGACTAGATCCTGAGCTTTCGGACGCCAGCATCGGTTTCCTGAAATTCCCGTTTCAAGAAGACTACGATAATACGTAGACAATTGATCCGCCAACCACGCCTATATTAGCTACTTAGGTAATCCCTTAGAATCGTCGCCACCCAGGCCTCGTAAACATCGGAAACGATGGCACCGGCAAAGCGCCCCCGCCCGGCTCAAGACACGACGGGGGGCCCCCACTCCAAGACCTCCCGTCGTGATGGTAAATCTTCCGCAAGATCATCGAGTCGGACTGCGGCGCCGCCCAGTACTCAGTCTTCTCGCCCTCACCCATCGACGTCTCCGTCCGGTCAAGGCTTGCCAAGATCCTCGTGGGTCGAGGAAGATGACGAAGGCAATGTGATTGATCTCACTCAAAACGTCGATGATCCTGCTTCGTCGATGGAGTTGTACGGGACTTTAGAGAACAAGATCGTAGGCGTGAGATATTATAACGGCATGGTGACTCCCGGCGAGCTGATCATATGCCGCCGCGAGCCCGGCAACCCCTTTGACGAGAATGCGATCCGCGTAGACAATGTCATGGGGTCTCAGGTTGGTCATCTCCCTAGGAAGGTCGTTGAAAAGCTTGCATCATATATCGACAAGAGCGAGGTTATTCTAGAAGGGGTTCTCAGTGGCGAGAAGGGCGAATTCGTTTGCCCTGTTCGCCTGTATCTGTACGGCACTAGCGATCCTGAAGCTCGAACAGAGTTGGAGAATAAGCTGAAAGCCGACAAACTCTTGAAAGCTACCCAGTTGAAGGCTACAAGAAAAGAAGCTGAAGCTCGAAGGGAGGCCATGGGCCTTAATAGCAAAACATCGTCCGTCGGCCTTGGCACGTCTCAAAGAGCAGAGCAGGAGGAAGAACTTGAGGCTTTCCTGGCAGCTAGCGAGGCTACCGCTTCCCGACTCGACATCGGCTCCATTGACCTCTTCGCAATGGACGAAGATAGCCTATCCCAGCTATCTAAGGCTAACCAGCCTGAAGGTATCGAGTCAGAACTGCTACCATATCAACTTCAGGTGAAAGACGGTTACTCCTATCTCCAGGGACCAAAATTACTAACGAATTTATCAGGGTTTGGCCTGGATGATGACCAAAGAAAACCCACAGCTCCCACCACCTGGCTCAAACGACGTTGTCCAGTTGTGGAAGCGAGATAAGCGCAACAGATTTCTCAACCTCGTCTCTAATCATTGCACAACCATGACACCAAAACTCCTCTCCGGAGGCATCCTTGCTGACGACATGGGACTGGGTAAAACCCTCCAGATCATCAGTCTAATTTTAACAAGTGGCTTTGACGAGGGCCCCACGCTCATAGTTGCGCCGTCAGGCGTGATGAGTAACTGGGAACAGCAAATCAAACAGCATGTCAAGGCTGACCAGGTTCCTCGCATTTGGAGGTACTACAAGACCCCGTCCAGCGTTTCAGTGACAGAAGACGACTTCCTAAAACACGACATTGTCATTACCAGTTATGGCAAGCTTCGAGCTGACTACAATGCCCAATCCAATGTAATATTCTCTGTTCAATGGCGTCGTGTGATCTTGGATGAAGGTCACCAGATCAGGAACCCTACAACCTCATTAGCCAAAGCTACGTACGAGTTACAAGCCAAATCTCGTTGGGTCTTGACTGGTACGCCGATGTAAGTTTATATACAATGAGGGCAGGACCCCTTCTGTCGACTTCCCATGCATCTCTGGCGCATTGATGCTAACCAGGTGTGGCTCAGTATCAACGAGGCCAATGACTTTCAATCGATGGTGAAATTCCTTGGAATCACTGGCGGTGCAGAGAATACGGCGTTGTTTAAGACCAAGGTCGGCAAACCGCTGGACCGCAAGATGCAAACCAGCGACGCTCAGTTTAAGGAGGCTACGATACTGTTTCAGTCATTGACACGAGATCTTTGCCTTCGCCGAAGGAAAGATATGCAATTCGTTGACTTGAGGCTACCCAAGAAGGTCGAATATACTCATTACGTCACCTTCAGGAAGGATGAACGAGCCAAATATGATGCTCTGCTGTGAGTAGAGATATATGCTACGGTCGCGCAGCTGGTTTCTAACGATACCGTAGATCGGAAGCGCTCGATGTGCTTGAATCCTTTCGGAGAAAGTCCAGGAAAGGTGCCAAATCCGGGGAAGGTGGTCATATACGATTTACCAGCGTCCTGGAAAAGGTGCTTCGTCTCCGACAGATGTGAGAATCACCTTCATCCTCTGGAGACGTACTGGCAGGATGATCTGCCTATCCTGCTATAGCTGACTATTCACAGGTGCTGCCACTGGACGTTGTGTGGAAGGAAGGCTACGGATGTCTTGCAGTGCCTAGTTGACGAGGAAGTAGTTAACTTCACACCGAAGAATCTTAGTATCTTGCAGGACGCTCTTCGGGCCGCAACTAAGGATGGAGAGGAGTGTCCGATCTGTACCGATGCGCTCGAAGGGCATCAACCCGTCATCACAGCTTGCAAGCATTGGTTTGGGAAACCATGCATCTCAAGAGCCATCGAGATGTATGGCAAATGCCCAATGTGCCGCCGAGAGATGACGTTGGAGTCACTCGTTGACCTCCAGCCAACTGATGACGACTCCGTATTCGATGGCGACTCGCGGAGCTCGAAAACGGAGGCACTGAGGAAATTCGTGCAAGCGAAACTGGAAGATCCAGAGTCAAAGATCGTCATTTACTCCCAATGGACAGCCTTCCTCGACGTTGTCGCGAAGGTTATAGATGAGATGGGATATAATTACTGCCGTCTTGATGGGACGATGAGCACGTCTCTGCGCGACAGGGCCATAGCCGACCTGAACGAAAACCCTAGCACGCGGATCATGTTAGCCAGCCTTCACGTTAGTAGCGTCGGCTTGAACCTGGTCGCTGCTAATACCGTCATACTTACGGACTGCTGTAAGTCTATTATTAGGCCATACAAATCTATAAGGCCTTGGCTATTGACATTTGCAACAGGGTGGGCGCCGGCCATCGAGGATCAGGCAGTCGACCGCGTACACCGTCTCGGCCAGACACGTGAGACGACGGTCCTGAGGCTGGTCATGAATGATAGCGTCGAGCAGCGCGTTCGCAGCATCCAAGACGACAAGCGCAAGCTAGCCGCTATGGCGTTCAATGATAAGGAGAAGATGCAGCAGGAGTTCAGCAGGCTGGATGACGTGGTCAAATTACTTTCATGAGTCTTTGACCATGCCGTGACATCGCAACGGCTCCTCTACCAATATAATAGACACACACAGAAGGGAAAACCGGAGCTGGTGGGGGTAAGGAACAATCTAGCTTAGAATACTCATTGCTACGCAGCAAGCTTGCAATATTGGACGCCGATGTTGCAATATTGCGCATTTTTCTTTTGCTAGAGATTGTACTATGTACGTTGAACAAGCAGGTCGCTTTGCCAAAACCTCCTAGAACCTCGATCGGCCTGGAACAGTCTGGAATAGCCTCGAACTGTTCATTTGAATAGTCAAATTCGATGACCGTGACTTTCTCTCTTCTATTCATCGCTTTGCTTCCAGCGTCAACTAGATACGATGTAAGCGGGCGTCCAACACGAGGGGAGAGATCATGGTTCCTTAGATACCAAGCTCCCACCCCGCCAATGACGGACCCGTCTAATAGCCTGTCTGGGTCAGACGTCAGACGGCAAATGTCAGACGACAAATGCGCCAATGTTCGTTTGGACGGCTGAACGATGCGTGGGTGCCTGAAAGCGGGCGGCCATTTGGCTCTGGCCTCGCAAGATCTTGCTATAGTATATTCATGGGCAGTACACCACGTAGCTGTCATGAAAGTACGGTAAGATTAATCAACTAGATGTGTGGCGCTGTATAAGTAAAGATGGCACGAGATGGGTCGAGATACCCGGGGAAAGAAGAGGGAGGCGGCTACATAAACCCCGGGCAGCAATGACCGGGCTGTAAGCCTACCTACTGCGTATTATTATTCAGGTATATTGCGTACTATGTATAAAAGCACTATGACGTTACATCGCCTCCGGACGCCATTGTAATTGCATGGATTTAAGCTACGTAAATCATTGCTTCGCTGGTGATGAGTGGACATCCCACACGTCCACTATGGACCCATCCCGGATCTCGGCCGACGCGCTTTCAGCCCTACCTAGCAGCCTACCTAGGGTACTTAAGGCTAGCCCAACCTGAGGATAGTAGAGATTAACGTTACTTGCATAGTAGATTGGGGGGAAGGTATCTGGGGATGTAGGTAATTGTAGGTACGTAACAGACAAGGGGGTTGGTTTTTCGCCATCTCATGACCATGGGAATACGGGTATGGGTATGCACGATGCACGGCACGCACGATGAATACGAACTGGAATATATGCGATGCTGCCATGCCCGTCACCCGCTCACCCTGTGAAATCACACTACCTGAACACCTATGTCATTCTAGCAGGGCTATAGTATAATCAGTGCCGTGACTGCTGTGACTGCCGCCCGCCGCAGAAACCGGCCTTGGTGTGACGATACAATCTCGTGACCATGGCTGGCACTCTATACCGCTTTGCCCGCCTTGCCCGTCATTCTCACGGGGTACGGGCTCCGGCGCTGGATACAGCCGCAGACGCAGACGAAGATGCAGACGGAGTCGTTGCGGTGAAAGTCTCGTTGGGTGGTGAGCAACAATGTCAGCTCGAGATAGGGTCGCCTGGCATGCCTATCTCCCCATTGGAGGTTTCCGCCGTGTATATAAGAAGGCACCGCCATCCTCGTCTTGCCACGATGAAAAGGCACCTATCAGCACATTCATCCATCACTGGCAATAGTACCTTCAAGAGAGAGCTCCATTCATAATAACATAATCGATAATCGATATCTAATCAAAAACCACCCGTCCAACATGCTCACCACCATCATTGCTGCCCTGGCCCTACTTGCCGGCCAGGCCCTCGCTGCCCCGACCCTGGAGCCTCGCCAGGGCTATGTCACCGAGTGTGAGTTTTTCTTCTTCCCTGTCCCCTCCTAGATTGAGGGGCGCTCTGGTATCGGACGCTTCGCTGACGGATCTGTTGACCCCTAGGCTCCGAGACCTACACGGTCAATTCGGGTGACCGCTGCATCGATATCATCGCTAAGTACAACTCGCGCTTCAGTCTCAGCGATTTCTACAAGTGGAACCCACAGGTTGATGTAGGCATCCCCTTTTCTTTCCCCCTCCTCATCCGTATTTCCCCCTGTTCCCTCCCCCGGACCACCACCTCCCATCCCATCCCATCCCATCCCATCCTCTCCCCCGACGAATAACTGGAACACGACGAGGTAACACCCCACCAGAGCAACTGCGCCAACCTCTTCCCCGGCGAGCGCGTCTGCGTGAGCGTGGAGGCGACCGCGCCCACGGGGTGCCCGGCGCCGTACCAGCCGGGCCTCGCGGCCAACTGCCGGTCGTGCTACGAGGCGGTCCAGGACGACAACTGCGTCGGTGTGGCCGCGTCGCACGGCGTCTCGCTCAGCGACTTCTACAAGTGGAACCCCAGCCTCAACAGCCAGTGCACGAACCTGATCCTGGGCTACAACTACTGCGTCGGTGTCTAGTCTAAGGAAGGAAGGGAGTTGCGAGATGTTGGGGGAGAAGGGGAAAGTTGACGAAGAAGGGAATGGAATGTTAAGAGATGAGAGGTCAGAGGTCAGAGGTCAGTTGACATGTCGCTCTGATCCTCTCCTAGGTATTATGGAAATAGGAGTGTGGATTCACTCACTCAACTCACCACGCTGGTATGTCGTATATAATGTTTGATAACTTAATCAACAAGAAAGAAGAAAAGAAAGCTTGGACAGGCCAAATAACCGCAGTTCGCACGGCACAGAGTGTTTGCGGGTATTCGCATATCGCAGTCAATATGCAGTGACCGAAGTAGGGCCTAGAAACTAGGGTCACCACCATCTAAAGCTCACCGAAGATGTTAACATAGATGAAGAGGTGAGAGATCGTTGCACGACGTGGATGTGCGATGATACCTTTTTATCTTGTTAAAGATGTTGAAAAAGCGTCTTAATACTAGGTATTTAGACCCTTGGGCATACATATCCATGTGTGCCATCAAGGTTCTCCAGGGTAGGCCATCAAGTTGCCCAGCCAAGACACAAGGCAAAGAAAGACACAATAGTCACCGAGTGAGGAAGGGCGGGATGGATGTGGAGGACATGAGCCGGACAGGTATGGCGTAGATGTTGAAACACCTCAAATGCTTTGCTATTTGTATTCTTCTCAGTAAAGACCGTAGCATCGCTATATGGATCACGCTAAGGAGAACTCAGTCTCCTAAAAACTGGTTTAAGTATGGTAGAGAGCGACTCGAATCAATCCATCCATCCCAACTAGGCACCACCCGAGCCCGTCAACGAAGCAGCATCCCGTCGACCATGTAATCGAATCGCCCGCCTCCCCCCTTCCTCTCATCTCACCTAGGCCCCCCAACTCTCACAGCCTACTCCATCGTAGACTAAGTCCCACCACGACGACCGGCAAGACGCTGACGAGCTCGCCTAGGCCGGCGTACTCGGGCGGGATGCGGACGCGGCGAGGCGCGGCCACGAAGGCGCCGGCGGCCAGTAGCACCGCGAACAGGTTGTAGACGAAGCTCCACCCGAAGTTGAACGCGACGCGGCGCACGGCGGCCCGCGACACGTCGATCATGGCGAGGACCCCGCCCAGCGTCGGCCGCATCAGCACCACGTTGGCCGCCGACTGTGCCACGTCCGCGCCGCCCCCTGAGCTGATGTGTACGCCTATGGTGGCCTGTGCCAGCGCCACAGCGTCGTTGGTCCCGTCGCCGACAAAGGCGATGACGGGTTGCTTGTGCTTGTTATCAGCGGTATTATTGTTCTTCTTGGGTTCTCCGGGCCCTTGCTGCTGAGGAGGTGGGGATGAAGGAAGGAGAAGTCCCTGGATGTAATCCCGCTTGTCGGCGGGTGAGCAATGAGACCTGGCGTTCTCGAGGGGGATCCCCACGGCCAGGGCGACGCGGCGGACGGCGCCGTCATCATCCCCGCTGAGCATCGATACCGCGATGTTTCGTTTCTGGAGCTCGGCGATGGTTGAGACAGCGTCCTGTCGGACGGAGTCGGTCAGTCCGAAGACGACTTCGGTTTCTGTTCCTATAACCACACAAAACGCAGTGTAGCCCTTTGAAAGCACCTCCTGTACCCGAGAGTCGGACTCCAAGCAAAGCCAGCGAGAATTACCGGCCCGCATAGGCAACCCATCAACCGTTCCTACCACACCTTTACCTGGGATAGACTTGATTTCATCAACTTCTGCTGCTAAGACGCCTTCGCTTTCGAGGTGAATCTTAACGGCCGACGAAACTGGGTGGTTAATATTAGCCAACAGACCCAGGACCATAGGGCCGACGACGCTTCGACTCTGCACCAAATATTCTGCCGTAGCGACAGACAATTTTCCTTCCGTCAGGGTGCCAGTCTTGTCAAACACGACATGGCGGGTCTTATGAGCAACCTCGATACTTTCCACCGACTTGAATATCAGTCCCTTCTTGGCAGCAACACCGCTGGCAACTACGATTACCATGGGGACTGCTAACCCGATAGCGCAGGGACACGAGACAATGAGCACGGTTATAGCGAATGTTATTGCTCGAACCACAGCCCCTGACCCCGTAAACCCATCGACAGTGACGCCGATAATAACCCATATGACAAATACGATGCAAGTGACGAGGACGATGGCTGGGACAAAGTAAGATGCAACTCGGTCGGCCAGGTCTTGTATCCTGGGCTTCGAGAGCTTGGCATCGTCGACCATTCCTGCAATGGTGCTAATGGTATTTTCGCTCGGCAACTTGGTGAGTTGCACCGTGATAGTACCAGAGCCGTTGAGCGATCCGGCGATGACAGTAGACCCTGGGCTCTTTTCAATCGGGCGCGATTCACCTGTCAGGAGCGATTCGTCCATTTCTGACGTGCCGGAGATGACGATACCATCTGTAGGAGCTTGGGAGTGAGGAATGATCTTAAAATTGTCGCCATATTGGAGCAGCCGGGCGTCTATTTCGCTCTCAGCACCATCGTGAGATATTAATTTCGCGGTGGTGGCTTGTATGGATCGGATAGAGATAGACTCGACAGCTTTCTGACGTGCCAGGGCGCTGACCCACCGTCCAACCGTGATGAGAGTGACCAAGAGCGTGCTTGTCACGAAGAAATCGCCAGTCATTAGGGGTCGGCCGGCGACAAGATAACCGAACGAGACCACGGAGTATACGTATGCTGCGGTCGTACTTAAAACAATGAGCAGATCCATTTCAACTACGCGAGAGTAGATCAAGCTTTTCAAGGCCTTCGGGTAGAAAGGACCCGCGATGAAAACCTGAATAATTGTTGCCAGAGCCAGAGAGGCACTCCCGTACGCAATCGGACGTTCTGGTAACGGAGCCCAAGCCATGACTAAAACCGGTATTGTCATCATTACCGAGAGTAGAGTCCAGTAGCCCATATCTCGAACGTGTTTGCTGCCAGAAACGAGCGCGGGGTCGGCTTGTGAGGGAGCAAGCTTCGGGGGGGTTTGGAAACCCTTGTTGATAAGATCTCGGGCACCCACCATCTCTGGATCAAATGTGATCCTGACGACTCGGCCATCGATATTTTCTAGACCCTCTACACCAAGAGGCATTGATTGTTGGACGAATGGTTTAGCGCCTTCTGATGGGATCACGTCGATTGTCGGGCCAGTTGCCATCCGGCTACATTTAAACTCGGTCGTCCTCTCAATGTGCTTGACGATGTCGTCTGGAGACGCCTGGCGGAGATCAAGCTGGAACTGGACCCTGGCCATAACAAGACTTGTCTTGAGGCCACTCACCGCACTAAGTTTTCCCAGCGTTTGCTGGAGCTTGGTCTCGCAACCTGTGCATGTCATGCCCGTAATACTGAGCATGACATGCTCCAAGCCAGACAGGCCCTTCTCGGCATTAGAAGTCTCAACCCACGCAATTTCAGTAGCCCTATAGGAAGCGGCGTTCTTCTTAGGCGCCGAGTGTTTGGAATATGTGCTGCAGACACTCTCACCGTTTCCACTGCAGCAAGGGATGCTGCAGGACTCGCTGGACTGACGGGCCGTAGCCACCGCAGTACAGCATGAGTCGGAGGCTTTGGAGCTATCACGAGGCTTCGAACCACCGCTTGCCGCCGCCTTGGAGCTGCAAGTCGTGGTTGCCCTCGCTTTGTGTCGAATAGTTAGAGGAGACCCTTTAGCTCCACGCTTTCTCTCAGCTGACGAACGCTTCGGAGCTTCACAGCATGACTCTTGGCCTAGGGCAACAAGCGCCCTACACAAGCACCCTAAGGCTGCAAGTCTCGTTTCGTACCTCTCGCGAAGTGACTTCTGCTCGGAAGGGGTTGAACTCCCACTAGACCCGGCTTTGGTTTCGTCTAGACACGAATCAGCAGAGCTGGTTAAGGGCCGACAGCTGCAACTATACGAACCTTTGTTAATGACATTGCTGGTTTCTCGCAGAACGATTCGATCAATACAGGTTGCTAAAACATATTAGGACCGATACTTGGTGTTTTTTTTTTTTTTTTTAATAAGTTGGCTGGATGCTTACTGTCACAACATGGCTTCTTTTTACCCTGACAGCATGTCGGCGCAAGATTCTCAGACTTGGGTGTCGAACAGCAATTATCGCTGGATGTAGCTTGTGGGAGCTTCTCTGGTGAGACGCAGCAGCTTTCCTCGACGTCCTTCCCCTTCGGTGAGCCACAGCAAGCATCTTGGCAACCTTGCTCAGCGGCCTCTGCCGGTTTGCAACAAGCACCCTTGGTGGCATTCTCTTCCTTCGGTCCACAGCACTCATCTTGACAGTCAGGGAAGGAGGTAGTAGGGCTTGGTCTGGTGGGTTCACAGCAGCCATCATCAGCACACCCCTCATCTTTAGGAGCGCAGCAGGCGTCTTGACAATCAGCGGTACGAGATGGCTCCACGGGCACGCAGCATTGGCTGTCGGGTTGGGGCGTCATTGCGCAGCTGTCCTTAGTGGTTGAAACAGGAGGCCCGCAACAGCTATCCTCGCTAACCCGTTGGGCATCCTCAGCGCTGTCATTGTCACTGCAGCCTGAGCAGCAAGAGTTGGCCTTTGGAGACCGGGACGCAGAACAGCAAGCATCCTTGCAGCCGTCGCCTTGCCCGTTTGGCCCACTCATCTCGCTCGTCCTGGTTCAGACGAATTGGAGTTAGGTGCTGTACCTACAGCTGCGTTCGGGGAGAAGATATTAAAAAAGTGACAGGTAGAGATGAATATGAAAAGTCTAGGGAACCCTGGAAGTTGGCACCTATTTATTGGGTGCATGGCCTCCGATTGTCGGTCTGGAGCGGAATCGAGGGGTAGGTGGTCACTCTAGGTGAGCCCGGGCCTTCCCTTGGGCAGCATGGGCATGGATGGCATGAATGCCGGGCACAGTCGCATCTGTACACCTGGCACGCACTACCTAAGGCTAGTAGACAGGCACGACCGACATGGGGATGAGTACACTGGATGTAACACGCTACCTACCTAGGTACCGAGCTCCTTATCGCCTCTCCTTTCTTTCACCTGTCCATTGAGCGGGTCTATATCAGGTCCCGCTTCGGTAGCATACGTGCGACAGAACACGACATACCGGAAAACACGATGTGGTCGGGAGCGGGAAAGCATTGGATGCTACATATGGATACAGGCTATTCCTACCGATAGCAACTGCATACTAGAATCAAGCATAGATGTGGTCCGTCATTAGGTGAGCATGCTCTCCCCTTTGTTTCCTAGACATCCTTTGACAACAAACGAACGCCATAAGCATATAGATATCAAGACTTGGTCGAAACGCCGAGTTTGGTATCATGAGGTAACGTCATATGTTAGTTAGACATGGTATATTGACGAGATCCATTTCTATCGACGTATAGGCGAACCAGCATGCTCACTTGCTACCATTTTCCTTGCCCAATAACTCCTATGAAGACATGTAAAGCTTATATGCACTGAGCGACTGGCCCCTGGCTTGATGTTGTTGGATTAATAAGGCAACATCATCACTGCTCCATCGCATCACCTGCCTTCGCATCCTCGCCGTCGTCACCCCATAAGCCCTCCAATTTGAACTCCTTAGACCACTCCGAGACAATCTGCTTCTGATCCGGCATCGAGGTCGGGGCGTCCGGAGAGGTGCCGCTTGTCTTGCCCGTGATCTCGCCCGTGACCGGTAGGACCGGTGCATCGACCCATCCCTGAATTCGGCCGTCTCGCCAATCCGTCACCACCGCCATCGCCGCCGCATTCAAGTTCGGCACGCCTCCACGTCCCAGCCTTCCCCGCCTGCGCGCCACCTGCACGAGGAAGTCCGTCGTTGGGTCGCCATTCGCGGCGGTCATGAGTGGCGGCAGATCGTAGACGTCCATAAGCTTCTGGAGTAAATCGGGCGAGGCAGACAATCGCTTCAGAAGCAGGGAGACGGCGGGTATCGGGTCATCGATTTGCTTTGGTGGAATGGCGTTTAGGAGGATAAGGTGGGCATGCGCCTCGACGGCATTCTTCTTGGCCAACAAAGATTCGTCGCTTGGCGCTGAAGGGAAGACGATACCGGGCGAGTCCAGTAGCGTAAGCTTGCTGTCGATTTTGACTGCACGGATGCTTGTCGTAACACCAGCCTCGGCTCCTGCTGGGCAGGCTGCCGCACCCCGGCCACCCAGTCGGGAAAGTAGTGCGTTTATAACGGACGACTTTCCAACATTAGGATATCCTATGACGCCCACAGATACCGCGCGCTTTAATTGCTTCGAGGCGGCAAAGGACTTCAGAGACTTGAAGAGCGTGGACGAGGTGCTCTGGACGGTGAGGTCGCGGTGGTTGAAGGTCTGCGCATTAGGAGCGGAGCCCGAAGCGCGCAACGGGAGAGTAGGGAAGTATCTCCGTAGATAGACAAGCCAATCCTTGAGGACATTCGGCGGAATCAGGTCGATCTTGTTGAGCACAAGCATCAACCTCTTGCCACCGCTTGCCGCGGCCATCACCATCCGCTCGACCTCTCGTGATCTCGTGCCTTCGGGATCGCGAGCATCCAGGACGTAGAGTACCACATCGGCCTGGTCAACCACCTGCTTGAAGACCTTGTCGTGCGCTTTGCGCGATGATGACTGCGCGTTTGGCCCGGCACCCCCTTCCTCGAAATCATCGTCATTATCGGACGACTCGTCTTCGTCCATATCGTCTCCACTCTGTAGTTCGCGATCGTATTGCTCAGCCGCGGCCCTTGCGCTCGCTAGAAGCGCAGCCATAGGATTGGAGCCGTCGTCTACGCCATCTTCGTCCATCGCGTTGTCAGGATCCTCGGCAAACCCGTCGAAGTCTTCCCCTTCCGTATCTTCCATAGCTCTCTCATCCTTTTCGGCATCGGCGGTGGCGCCCGTCTTCGCAGCCTTGGCCATCTCCCTCCGCCGTTGCTGCTCTTCCTGTTTCCTTCGTCGGCCCTCCTCTATCTCATGCAATATCTTCTCTTTGTAAGGAAATAGGTTCGGGATTCCGGGGTCCTTCTTCAGCTTGGACTTCCATTGTGGATTCTTCTTGGCTTCCTTCTTAGCTTTGCGCTGCTTTGCTGCAGACGCCTTCTCGATCTTGTTCCGTAAACGGGTGGGAGTCCGCTTGGACTTGGGTTCTGGACGAGGTCAGCGAATCCACACATCACTTTTTTCAATTGAAGAGACAATTTCACACATACTCTTCGGCTTTGCAATGTTGTTCGCCATTATCCCTTGCTGCGCGTTACCAACGGCGGAGTAGACGAGTGAGATATGGAATATATGGAATTTGGTTCAACTAGCTGAACACGATACGGTAGTGATGGTAAAATTCTTGTGAAATGTAGTGAAAAGTCATTTCTGCCAATTTTCACCGCTGAAATGTATCCCACTGAGCCCCCGGAGGTTCTGCTCTTTTTACGGGCTAACCCCGCCTTGCGATAAGAGCGATGCACTGCATAGTCCCTAGAAAACTGGATCCTTCAGCGGTGCTAGGCACCTACGTACCTGAGATAAGGAAGATAGGTACTACGTACAGATGAGCCGGGCCATAGGGCGAAGAACCGTCTAGGCTGATAGGTGTTGATCCCCTCTTACCCTATGTGTCGATTCTCATTGTTTACGTGACATAATATCTCTTGGTCTCTCTGTACATTCACACACGTAGCTGGTACCTGCAGTGGTAGTAGAAGAGGCTCTTCCATTGCGAAAAGAGTGCCGGACGACGATAGCCTCAAACCCAAACATCCGATCTGGGAGCGGAGTTTCCTAAATCGGAAACTCGTCATGTCGGAGCGGGAGCGGTAGCGGTCAAGCATCTGAAGGATTTAGCAACCTTAGGTAAGAAATACATATATCCATATAACATACGTGCTTTATTAACCCACATATGTAAAATCATTGTGTGCCTGGAGGCTCTCTCAGTTCATACAGAGCGAATACTCAAAGCGATAGTATCCCACCATCACAATCTGAGACCGAAGCTTGAGGGATTCATTAAGCCTTGTCATCAGGATTACATAATTGGAGAACGCGGCACATTCGCCATGGATTACATAGCACCCCCGACTCAGGCCTCATTCAGGGGTATCCTTTTCGACATGGACGGCACCATCATCGACTCGACGGCCGCCGTCGTCAAGCATTGGCATACGTGAGTTCTGAAACCACAAAAAAAAGCATCTCAATCAAAACCATGTGGTTTCTCCCTAACCAGCAGACAGGATCGGAAAGGAAATTGGCGTGGACCCCGAGGTCATCCTGCAGACCTCACATGGCCGACGTAGTATAGACATGTTGAAAGTGCTCAGCCCTGAGAAAGCAAACTGGGAATGTGAGTCCAGACTATGCTAGCATTTATGAGTACTCGACCACAGTGCCCTCCTATCTTTCTACCTAGGTAGTCATCTAGGTATATAAGCTCCCTTCAGTGCGTACACGGACCGACTGCCTCGGTAACTAGCTGAATAACTCACCCATCCCTCATCTCACATCCCTCTCTTCGTGAACACCGCACCCCTGAACCGTCGGAGATACCCCTCAAAAATCCATGAACCTCAAACATCAGCTAACCCGCCGCACTAGATGTAAGACATATGGAGGGTCTGCTCCCCAAGCTGCACGGCGCAGACGCCGTCGAAATCCCCGGTGCGCGCACGCTCCTCGACGCTCTGATCGCCGCCCGCGCGCCTTGGACCATCGTGACGTCCGGCACCGAACCGCTTGTGACGGGCTGGCTGGACGTGCTGAAGCTGCCCCACCCGCCGCACCTGGTGACGGCCGAGTCCGTCGAGAACGGCAAGCCGGACCCGGCGTGCTACGCGCTGGGGCGGTCGAAGCTGAGGCTGGACGACGCCGCCGCCGAGGAGGTCCTCGTGGTCGAGGATAGCCCGGCGGGCATCCGCGCGGGCAAGGCGGCCGGCTGCAAGGTCCTCGCCGTAGTCACGAGCCACACCGCGGACCAGGTGTTGGCTGCGGAGCCGGACTGGGTCGTGCGGGACCTGCGCTCGGTGAGCCTGGTCAAGTGCGACGACGGCGGTGACGGTCGCGTGACGTTGCGGTTTGCAGATACGCTGGTCGCGGCGGCCTCTGAGGCGACGTCAAGCCGATAGTTAGAGGAGAGACAGGCAGATGACGAGCCCGCAGTCGTAACCATACACACGCACAACTACGACCCCGGGAGTTGTGCCGAAGATATGGGCATGTACGCAGGCTCGCTCACGTACATGTCACCTACTCAGGTACCTCCCTGTCTACTTGAACGGACTTTCCCGACACAAAGCCACCTATCCGTTGCCTGTTACACATTTACTATGTTCACTCTGTATTGATGTGTACATACACGTGCCGCACCAGGACCTGGCATGGCATCCTCATTCACATTCGGCGCGATTCTCGGACAGCAGCTGCACGGGAAGAGGCGGACCCGGCGAGATGTAAGCAGATTTTGATAGATAGGTAGACAGAGGACAAGGGACAACCTAGATCGGATAGAACAAGCAAATAGACAGGAAAACGAACCGCCGCGTTAACCGTCATGATGGTGATGTCTTACTGATACGTGATGACGATGACGATGCCAAGGGACCTTTCATCATGTGACAATTTTACAACGAAATGATATCAGCAACTTTCGTGATTTCCCACCCCAAAAAAGCGCAGGTAGGCAGCCGGGCAGGCAAGGTTGGTGATATTGGATAGAGTGCAGAGTGAGTCTATGGGTAGGTTGTCTGGGAACATCCGTCTTGGCGCCGTCAACGCGTTAATGACGATCACCAGAACTATCGGGACCTCGCAGCCACCACTAAGCCCTTCCTACCCTTCCCCTCCCCCCCCAGGTCAACCCCAGTACCGAAAATGTACACACACACGAGCACACACGCAGCCATACACGCACAGGGCCTCGTGATTTCTGATGATGAGATATCTTCTAGACTTTCAGGTTGGTATGGGGAAGAACTTCTGTATGTGATGTACGTACACGAAATGACTTATCAAGAGCGGAGAACGCCTTTGGGATATTACTGATTCCCAACCCACCCCTCAACGATGATGACGAGCATACCCGAGACATACCCCGTAAGGACCAGCCCAATGGATTCCGGTTATCTACAGATTGCTTGCCCGTGTATCTATCTACCTACATGTCAGCCATGTTCCATCTTGCGTTTGAACCATGTAATACGTACATACCGGTAGTATATATGTATGCATGTATGCATGTGTTCCGAGTCGCCGCAACAAACCGCTCTGCCGAGTGTGCCGCCGCCGCCGCCGCCCCTCAAGGCAAATCGATCTCGCACTAGGTATGCAACTAGGCCAGGCTGCGAACGTGTTGTTGGGATTGTACGATGTCACTACGTAGATGGGGGCTGCAAAGACGTGGAGACGACGGCGGAGAAGCGGTGGCCACTGAAAAGTTCGGCGTGGGGTTTCGTACGAAGAACCAGAGCTGCGATTTGATGGTCTGCCGCTCACTGCACCCTTCAAGCGCAGATTCAGTCCATCCGGGCCGTCGATCTCTTGCCGTTCTCTGATACATACATAGATAGGTACATGGAGATAAAGATACATACGTATATACGATGATGATGGTGCCTATGTTTTTATGTACCTACCCAGGACCATCGCCGTGCAGAAGGTATGCCGGCCTTGCAGTTGCAGAGGCGATCGCCTACCCTAATGGCGCCCGTTCGCCCACCCGCCGTTGGAGGGGCTAGGCGGGAATGTCTATGTAAACACACACATATATGCACTGCGCGGCACCAAGCTGAGGTTAGCTGGCCAAGCTACTTAGCATGTAGTTAGTAACCCAAGACAAAATAATGGGAGGAGCTGAGTGACAGCGGAAGTTCCCTTGCATACGGCCCGCCGGAGATCCTCAGGCTTGGGTCTGGTCCTGTGTTGCTGTTGCCATATATTGTTACATACGACGAGGCGTAGTGGCCATACGGGCATATTCACACATACGCGTGCGTCTGATGGCGACCTCGGGTTCCTGACGCCCGCGAGAGTGTACTACGTAGTATGTATGTAGGTATGTGAACTCACCAGTGAGTTGCACGAGGGATGATTAAGGCGACAGTTGTCTGCCGCGAGTTTCGGGCGTCTAGACTCGTCATCATAACACGCACACACACATACATACACACATGGACAGGTTCAATAAAGAAACATTTGGTGCGCCCGCGGGATCACGAGCTTCCGGCGCAGATGGACCCCCGACCTCCATCTCATCCCAAGGCCATGGATACGGGATGAACTTTGCGCGGCGTGAAGTCACCAATGCCCCCATCGCTGTGCTACTCTAACGGAGTAAGCAACAACAACAGCAGCAGCAGCAGCAGCAGCAAGGTATACCGACATGACAGCTATTCCAAGTGTAGAATATACCACACGCCCGAAAAAGGAAAGCGCCTGTAAGGACCCGATCCGTGACATGAGCGACGCGCCGTGTGTGCACACCTCGGAAAGACAATCTCCCCTAAGACATGCAGCGGTTTTCCTTGTGGGATGGTGGAGGAGGCCGGCTGCGTCGTCGCTCTAGTTGGCAAACAGCCAAACGGCGAGGCCGCCGAGAAGGGATCCTCGTCATTACCAGCTTTTCCCCCTCCCTTATCCCCATGGTCGCCGACCTGAGTAACCATGACGGTGAACAGAAGCCCGACGCAAGTGGGCGTGCGAATGCGCGGCCTCCTGCTGCTTGCTCCAAGGCAAAGATCAGCCTCGAAGCACGCTGAGCTCACGCAATGAAGATTCGAGGGCAGGGGTAGAGATAGAGATAGAGTCTGCGATGATCACCTCCCGTCTCTCTTGCCGTAATCCCGAATACCCACGAGTGCACTGGCGGAACGGGCAGTATGGGATTCTCAGATCAACATGGGCAAATTCCGCCCGTCCCCATTGTGGCAGAAAGCCAAGCTTTCAGTGGAGGGAATTGATTGGTGCACGATGCTTCTTGGGGTATTGCAGTAATCGGAGACCGTGCTCAAAAAACAAATAGATGAATAAAAAAATAAAAATAAAAAATAAAAGCAAAGACTTGATCAAGTAACCTCGTTTTTCCCGTCCCTCCCATAAGCCTTTAGCGCCTCCGTGACACGTACAAGCCATTACCCTCATGCAGGAACGAGTACCTGTTAGCTAAAAGCAGAATAGGAGCAGAGAGATGAGAGATAAGGGGCCTCCCATATTACGAAGACGAGGTATCCTAGAATCGCCTCTGCTCAAGTGCGACGGTATCTTCGCGGGTGGGACCTCTGAGTGGGCTGACAGAAATGACATATCGCTAAACCTTGCGAGATGGTGGGTGCGATGTAGCCGCGGCCGTTATCGTGAGGGCACGACGACGACGCCGCTTCAATCCCTCAACTTCTCATAATCGTGGCACTTGCTCAGATCTGGCCAGCCTAGGTAAACTAACACCTAGGTAGATGGGCGAAGACGTGATTAGTCTCCAGTTTGAGGCGTCAAGCTAGACCCCTACCCATAACCCATAACCTGAGGGGGGCAGTAATTCCCGCTGTTGAACCCATATCAGGATGATGGATAATCACACGCTTGTGACAAGTGCGTGTAAGCTCGACGACCTTGGTTGGCGCTGCACACTCCTTCTGTCAATGCACTATGTATGTGGTGTGTATGTGGTGGAGATGCATGGAATGGGTTCAGCTCTCATGATGGATGACCACTAAGCGCGTCAATGGAACCTTGGGCTGATCTTACCTGCTGGCCAGCCTGGACAGAAGAGCGAGCCCCCACGATTTGAAGAAGCAGAGGTGAAAGAATAACAGCTGATTCATCACGTTGTTGGCGAGTAGGTGGCCATTGGTGATGTTCTCGAGACGTAACGGTTTCAGCCCACGAGGGAGCTTTCCGATGGAAACCAGCAGAGCCGGGCTGAGATACTGCTTTGTCGGGAAAC
Organism: Xylaria sp. JS573; assembly: GCA_000966885.1. Lineage (NCBI taxonomy): Eukaryota > Fungi > Ascomycota > Sordariomycetes > Xylariales > Xylariaceae > Xylaria > Xylaria sp. JS573. Next base: position 115,981 of record JWIU01000004.1, on the reverse strand, counting down.
CCCCACGTTACGATATTGCAAAGCTGAAGCTCGCGCGCCTTTGGGGGGACTGGGACTGAAGAGGCAGCGAGAGCGAGCGCAAAATTGAGGTCTGCACTGGAACGCGCCTGGCGGCGGCTTGGCTTACGGCTGCGGTCGTGAAGTGAAATGAGTCCGAGATTCCGAAGAGGTATCCCAATGTATCTACCTACCAGCCTACCAGCCTACCAGCCGCCCACCGCCCACCCTTCAAATTGACGCAAGCCATTCCGCTTCAGGGGACCAGGCGGCCAGGCAGCCAGGGGAGATCTCTTGTCATTAAGAGGTAGATCCACGTGGCCGCCCGGACCAGCTAGTGGCTTCCGCAGCCCCAGTGGCCCCTTAGCCCCCTGAAGTCATACAGTATGAATTCGCTCGAGCTCGCGTCCCGTCGTCCAAGGATCTTCCGTGCTCCGGGATACTACCGGATACCCTAGGCCACACACCCGGATGGCCATCATGTCGCTCTTTGGAGCCTTGCGCCTAGGTATAGGTCGTTTCGAACATCCAGCCGCTACCTACTACATACGCAGTAGGTACTCACCACCTAGCATCGCCGCCGCACGTACAGTACAGACTGTAGTAAAGCACCTGATGAAGCGTTACCGGCGGCAAGTGCAGCCGACAATCGGCGCTGTATGTAGGGTGGATGCTGGCGTCATGTTTCTAGAAGCATTGAACTGGAAGTGAAGCATGCTACTGTCTGTACGTTTCTCCTACAACGTTAGGTATGGCTTCATACCAAGTGGGCGCGTTCCGGCCTTGTGGTGTCAGCGCCCTGCTTTAGGCCCCATGGACACACCAATTCTCCCCTCCCCTCCCCAAGCGCTACATACTTACAACGTACAATGGAGATACCAAGGTAGGTAGCATGTACGTCCTCCCGGTGCTGGCAAGACGGAGCCAGGACCGACGCGCACCAAGGACGCAGAGGGTTACAATGCAGAGCTGGGGAATCATTGGGGGCGCCTGAAAACCGGCAACATCTGTAAGAAGGCTGCATCGAGCACCCTCTGTCAGACGAACCGCTTCCAACGGCAACTCTCCACCGCGAGGACCATGACTGACAGACGCCTCGCATTCATTCCGAGCTTGACAAATTCTGTAGTTACACCTGAGCGAGACAGTGTCCAAAAGAGCCGAGATGATATTCGCATTGTTTGTCAAGATGGGAAGACAGCGCGTGGGCTTCCATCTTGGGACGGCGGCCTCGGAGTGGAAAGCTGGTGAAAATGCTGGCTGATCAGCCTGCCCTCCCTCGGGAATAAGTGCCGTTCGCGCGATGAGGCTTTGGAATAGGCCCAGACCGTTCTGTTCCTTCTGTTCCTTGCTGAAGTGATGATGATAAATCCGTACAAGGAGTCAAGTCACTATTTAGGGACGGGCCACTGGCATCAAACGTGGTCTTTAAAGAGGTGCAGCGTATCATCATTCAATTGTTCCGTACCTGTAGAATATGTGTCTGATGAAGCTATCCCATGGCGGTTTTTCCGTTGGCTTCAGTCACTATTATGGCAGCAAGACAGCAGGACCGACAGGGGGAAGCGAGAACTAAAATGTTGAAAGGTGCCGTCCGCCGCCCGCTCGCTAAAGACAGAGCCGAACTGAATCTCCATCTTGCTCAGGTCCCACAGCCAAGGAAAGAAACCGTACGCCCTCCAATCATCTTTTATCCCTTCTGCCAAGGTGCAGCCCGTGCCTCCGCCTCTGGAGAACTTTGAGGCCTTTCTCTGCCAGCGCGAGAATTCGGTATCGCCAAAGAAGCCGTGATAGCTCTGGAGTTGTTCTAGTAGGCAGTAGTGACTATCCATATTACGCATATACATATATGGCTACAGCGCAGATGCATCGTTGGAATTGACATGTTTAAGTGATTTTATAAGATAATGGCAGAGATATGGGAACACTGCACCCTGCAAGTACGTAGCTACGAAGTACTGCAATTGACAGGTTTTCAAGCTCCTCATTGCCTACTAGCACACAGCTATGATGCTAGAGCGGCGCTAACGTATAGGACCCTGGGGGGAAGATGCACAAGATCTAAATCATGCAAGCATACCTTCTAGGTAGTTATGACAAAGGATAGACAAGCAGTAGGAATGCTATCGGGATAGACAAATGACAGGGCCCGTTCCACTTGCTGGCGAAGTTCGGAGACTCGTACGAACCCGAGCAGATAACGAACATCTCACTCATAAGTAGGGGCCTACGGCCAGAACAGCCGTAACGCAAACAGTCCCTGCTAGCAAAAAGAAGAAGAAAAAGAAGAAAAGGCCGCGCATGAGGTAGGTGTAAGTCGTGATTATATTGATAAGGCAAGCGTTTGCGCCCCGGTATCTCTGCAGCGCCGGCGAGGATCCAGTGGGTAAAGGATTCCCGGTCTGTATACCGACGTAGTAACTAGTTAGTAGGTAGGTAGTGCGTCAGTACTGGTATATAGTGCGTGTATGTAGGCAAGGCTGCTTCCGTATACGAACTGGGGGAACAAGATCGCATGCGCACAAACCCAGCTAGCAGGACGCTGTGGTGGTTCGGGGATGACACTTGCCGTTCTCATCGACAGAAATGAAGCGCCGATATGCCCGACCTGTCGTTACTCGTGCCGCCGTGGTTCTGGCCGGATCGACGGGCGCCGGACAGGGGCCCGTTGCACTGGAGGAAAGAAGGTTATCCGGACATCTGGGCTGGTCGATGATCACTTCCCTGATGGGACGCCCACCTCGAAATCGTCGACAGTGGGACGTCAATTGGACGAGCGCGCTCTCAAATGAGCATCCTCGGTTGAGATTCGCCAGTGCCGGGCTCTGCGCACTGCATCCATGCGACATAGCCATCCATGTATGGTGTATGTACCTAGGCCCATATGTACTGCTGTATGTACGCGGTATGTACATACACCCATACCTACAGTAGTATGTTGGCGGCAAGGCAACCAGGTTCTCCATATTTGATGCAGCTATAGTAAGCTAACTTATTAAAGGGACTGGGACTTTTGACAACTCGAAATGCGTCCCATGTCCCTGAGCGACAGGAAATCCCGGCGTCCCAGCGTCCCAGCTTTCTGGCTCACCTAAACCTTGACAGTGTTCGCTTAGTAGTACAAGGGAGCTAATGCGACCCCGGCAAGCCCATCCTGACATTCCCCCACCTCCTCAGGCCTCTTCGTGGCACCCATGAGCTGGTCTATATTTGCACATCTTAAGAAAATCTATATTTGACGGTTGGCACATGGTGCGACCCAGGCAATGACATGGCGACATCATCGCCCAATTCCAAGTATAATGTATGGCTTCAAACAAGAGGATTCCATACATACGTGTATATGTTTGCGCATACACCTTCATATGTACACATACTCCATATGTAGATGGTATCTATCTTTCATTGGAGGTCTCACCGCTGCGGTTATCATGGGGCATGATAAGGGTAGCATCCCGAAAGAGGGGCTCGGGGCTTCTGTTGCCAACTCCTGCAGTGGGACCTGGGCTCTTGACACGGTGAAAGGCAAGCAACGCCGCGACGGGATCTGAGCTGTCAACGAATACCGATGCCGCCCAGGTCTTTTCGTGCTATGAATCGCGCCATATGTACGCTGCGATCTACCATCGGCGCCGGGCTCGTGGGTCCCAAGTTTGTCAAGGTGAGGGGATGTTCGTACTGTGCATGGAGAGTACCTACTGTGCCGTGTGGGCAGGTACTTCGTAGACCGCCCGAGGTTCAACTACCTAGGCTGCTAGGTTAGCTACGACTACTGCAGGCTGAGGACGTGTGGGAGGCGGAAGGGGGCCAACACAACACGGCGCCGAAGAAACCAATCGCGGCGACCAGCTCCGATCTCTGACCACACCTGCGCGCACACCAATCGCAAAGAAGCTAGAAACAGCAACGTCCAACTACAAGTGAGTACCTACAGCTTGAGACCACCAAGGGGTTGTCTCTTCTTCTGCCGTCGAGCCTCAAGTTCGCGAAAACGAGCTAGGTTCTCCTTTAGGTGTAAGCTGCGCAGATAGGCTGTCGAGGTGGGATCGTGTATGCCGCTGCTCTCTGTACAGCATGGTGTCCAGGGGATTAGTCAGGGACGTGCAAAATGCTGGCTCTTGCCCGTTGTCTGGTCCGCCAGGTACTGACGCGATGGGGGCTGCAGAGCTGAAGAGCTGCGGTTGCAGTTGGCCCCCCCCCCTCTGGGAGCCTGCTGTGTGTGTGCTAGCCGTGCATGACACCTTTGGGCCGGTAGCCCGTACGATACAGTAGGCGACATAATGCGGGGTGTACTAATCTGTAGTTTATGGGCAGACAGGTTACGAGTCCGAATACGGTCAGAGTGATTGGTAGCAGATGAGATCAAATCGAAGATAACGGCGAAGAAAAGAGAGAGAAAAAGAAAAGAAAACTTTGGTTATGTAAAAAGCACATGGTGAGCCAACCACAGCCTTGTTGGTAAGGTTAGGTAGGTAAGGTTGGTACCAGGGAGGGTTCCGAAAGCGCGATTCTGGCTCCGGTTTTCCGACGGCAACTCGCAAATGACATGAAAACTCGCGATGCAGACCTACGTATTCGGTGACGCCCAGCGCGACACCTTATAAGGTGTCAAAGCTGGGCAGGCAGGACAGGCGCGCCTCTACCTAAAGGTCCACGATTGCTGCGGATGCGAACCCACCTAACCTAGTCGTGTCCGTTTCCGTTGGCGCGTTACTGTGTAGTTGTATGCGTAGACAGGAGCTACTGCGTGTTCCGTACCTACAGGCGCACGGTTGGGACTTCGAAGCACGTTGGCGACCCTACCCCAGTGGGTCTCGCAGGCCCCGTTGGATGTTGCTCTGATGCTGAGGTCCCTAGTTGGAAATGGAACGACGGAAACGGAAACGTCTGCTGGGCTTTGCATGCGATCGGAGCGAATCGTTCTGACATTAGTCACTTCAGTTCACATCTATTGTCGAGCAAGATTGGTAGAGAGCGAGCGACCTGTGTCGAGGCTGACGGCAGCCTCCCACGCCTCTCTGAACCCCGGCGGCCGGGTGCATGCGGTGCAGATAGGTAAGTACGAATCAAGCAGGAAGGTAAGCGAAAAGCGCAGCTGTACAGGGAGGCGAGGACCATGCTGCCATGCGCTCGCAGCTTTGTGACTTTGCTGCTTTGGCAACTTTGTGTGAGAGGGGGGGCCGGCTTGGGGTGAGGCTTGGCAGGCCAGGCCGGGATTAGCGTCCCCTCCAAGGGATAGTGTGATTCGCGACGGGACTGAACGAATTTCCTTTTTCAACGATAACACGCTGGAGGCTGCAGGAGCTGCGAGAATCTGGGCAAGCCATTCTGCCAATCTCCCGAGCACAGTGCAGCAGCAGCAGCAGCAGCATATTCTCCCCCCTCTTTCTCTCTTTCTATCTCTCTCGGCGATTACATACCGCGGTGCCTGACAAGGCCTGGGTACCTAGCATACTCAAACATACAGATTGTCGTAGCTTAGTTGACCTACTCTGCTCCGTGTACCCACCGCAAAGTAATCAGAGGAGCCTTGGCCAACAACCCGTCTACAACGTAGCAACCTCACCCACTGGCTATGCTAGGTAATGTCTACCTAAACCCTACGGTACCCAAGCGTACTTAGGTAGGCGCTCAAGGGCGACGACAGCCTGATGAAACATAGGCACTACATAGTAGCACCAATTCTAGTCCTAGCACCTAAACCGCCTAGGTAACTACGCCCTAACCTAGGAGCGTCCAGTGTGCCAAAGCGGGTAGGGTGTGGTGGTTAAGCTTCTCCAACATGACAAATACATGGATGGATGTACAAGCAGTGATGACAACAAGAACGTCTGCAACCACAACAATAACATCATCATCACCATCATCAGCATCAGCAACATAAGCAATATCAGCAACAGCAACAGCAACAGCAACAACAGACACAAGCAACCACTACTACACAGCTACGACGATGGCAACGGGGTCTCCTATGTTGTAAATGAGAGGTCTTGCTTCCTTGGCAAACATACTAATCAGAAGTCTCAGACAGTGCCCTTGGTGTTGCACCAGACACTTTCCGCTTCTCTATATTTCTTCAACATAGATTACCACTTAGAAGCATGTCACGGGAGTGGGTTTGTTCGTTTCGTACTGGTTGATTACGTCTTATGTATGGGGAGCAGTTCTTGATTACTACTGCCTATATGTATATTGTAGACCAATGTGTGTGTGTAGATGCTGAAACACTCCTCGTATCTCGTAGGGCTTTGTCCATGTACGTAGGGTAGGTAGTAGATGCCGGGCGTGGATCCTCACGTCGGTCGAGTTATACTACCCGTACGATCAGACCTGGACTACCTACCGTATGTACGTATGTATGTACAATTACGAAGTAGACAAAAGCGTAGGTAGGCAGCGGAAAGGAACGAACCTAGCAACTCACATGATAATGGATACCAGGGCTGTTCCTGGCAGCCCCCTGCACGGTGCCCTGCACAGTCTGGGTCCCACCAGCGGGGACCCACTGCAAGATCAATCAAATCACTGGCTAGAAACCCCCCCTTTCAGTGCGCAGTCAAATTTCGCCATCCCTCTCTCCCACCTGCTCCCTGTGATTGAGTGGTCACAACCTGTCGCTCACAATACGCAGGGAGCATAGAGCGTCTCCTCCAAACCGTGCTTCCACCTTACCAGCTCACACTGATCTCCAGTCCCCGCGCACAAGCAAGGCGTGTATTCTGCCCCCCCTTCGGTCACATCGAACAGATCCATCCGTACGGTAGTTCGAAGCTAGAGACAGCAGGAGCAGTAAGGTGAAAGACAACGGCACAGAGAAGAAGGAGGAGAGAGGCTACCGTGTAGGTCTTGTATGCGTATTGTATGATCGATGTACGCGGTGCGTACTACCTCTACAGTACATACGTATGTACAGATGTTCCCCGTCTGAGAAAACAGTGGGTTGCTATCCATCCACCCTGGTACTCCCTCCCCAGTTAGGTAGGAAACACACAGCTGGGAACATGATCGGTGTGGAAATCCTCATCCTCGTTACTGTCCAATGGCTCCAGTGACGCACGCAGTCAACCAGCCCGCCAGCCCAGCCTAGCCAAGCCCGCCAGCCAGTAACCACCACCACCCTCCTCACGGGGACCCAGACCCATCCTCTACGGGGTGTCTCTTTGGGGTTATCCAATTCATGTCACTCCGCGATGCGTCTCGCACGCTGGCTGCTGATGGCCCCGGTCTGGCTGGCCCAACATCACCAGGCCGCCCAGGCGCGCCACATTCGAGCTGGCCTCGTTGGCCCAGACAGCCAAGTCAGCGCTTGGGCAACGACTGACCCCGTCCATAATCGTAATGATAAAAAAGAAGAGGAAAAAAAAAACAAAAAGCTCCGCGGCTGCGCTGCCGGCTGTGAGCCGGGGGGTACTAGATCTGAGAGGAAAAGGAAAGCATTGGGGTACAAAGGTACCCTTTCGGCGACCAGTGTCACCCGCCCTGCTCAAGTCCAGTGTTCCCTCGTCGTCCACCTCCACCCAATTTCGTGGTACCGCGGAAGTACCTACGCACTTCCCGGTCGACAACGCACACCAGCCGCGGGTTGTGCAAGCTCCCACGAAGACCCACTACCTACAACTACTTGACTACACGCCACCCCCCTCCCTTCCCGCTCTCTTGCTCTCCTGTGTTGTTTCTGATCCATCCTGACCCTACCTGTCTCTGCTTCGAGGAGTTCAAGTGAGCTCTGTCTCACCCTGACTTGGTCACCGTCCTCCAGCCGTTGCCCATTTGCTTGCTCTTATACCAGTTCGGTCCCTCGACCTGAGGACTGACCTGCGTGCTTACCATCAGTTCAGTTCACCACCACATTCATTCTCCCGCAAACTCGGTGGACCGGTTTGTCCAGGAAACCTGACCCCCAGTCATTCATTACATGATCCTTAACCTCCCACATAAGCCCCCCCCCTAGTATATATACCGCTGCTTTCTGCGAGGCATTGTTATAAGTAATATCCCCCTTCACCTGCACGACGGCCACCAGGTTTCAATACTATATCGGGGGTATTTGCCGACCAACCACGAATATACATATATAATATAGGGACCGCCGGGTCTCGTCCGGGGCAAGATGAACATGCATTATTCTGCTCAGCCGAGCTTTGCTCCGGTATTTGGCTTCCCGCACGGACAAGGAAACACCGTACCTTATACGGACAACCAGTACCCCATGCATTCAGGGTTCCCAGGATTCCAGTACATGTATGGCTACCAGCAACCTCGCAGTCAGCTCATGGTGGACCGAAACCCGCTGGGCGATGGCAAGACGGAGTCGAAACCACGGTTGTCCAAAGAGGAGGTGGACAAGCTGGAGAAGGTGTTCCAAGAGAATCCTAAGCCTTCGAGTTCGGTAAAGGCGCAGTTGGCAGATGGGCTTGGACTGGAACGGCCCAGAATAAACGTATTCTACACATACCCTATCGTCTAGTGGAGTATACTGACTCTTCTCTGCAGAACTGGTTCCAGAATCGGCGTGCCAAGGCAAAGCAAGAGCGTAAACAGGAGGAGTATGAGGCTCGGAGGGCAGCAGAGAAAGCTAGCTCCGAGCCCGTCTCGCCGGATGAAAGCCCGTCCGGCAGAGAGTATTTCGGCGAGAACAGCCAACGGCCCATGCAGCCATCCTCTGCAGTCTTTCCTGACATCAGCTCGACCTCACAAACACCCGATGGTTCTTATGATAATCAGATTCTCGATGATGGCTCCGTGCATTCCGATAGTTTTGGGTCCCCTTACGCGCAACATTCACAGCATGGCGATGCGTCTGACGACTTCCACTCCCCGCTGTCGGTCGATTATTCGAACCCAGATGTAGCTGCGTACTCTCAGGCGCACGCTGGCCAAAGCTATTCTCAGCCTAGGTCTATGGAAAGTTACGCACCTTTCATGCCACAACGAAGTATCGAACAAGCGAGTCAAGATGGACACGCAGCCAGCTTGAACGACAACTTGGCCTCCCCGGCCGAGCAGAACTTACAAGGCGAGCGTACTACACATGAGTACCCTAACGCGATAGCGACAGAGTTCCCAAGCCCCGCGGCCGGGCCATTCTTCGAGACCGAGTCGTGCATCGAGACGCATGGTCTCCATGAAAGCCCGGGTGGAGCGACTCCGGTCCATGACGAAGGTGCTGGTGGTCTTGACGACGGAGATGAAACAACCCTGTGTCAGGGTCTGCCGACCCCGACGGACTCGTTCAAATCGCCTCCACCCCCTGCCAATATCGCCTCTCGGCGAAATATCCCTCGGCCAGCAACCCTCCAAGCGGCAGCACTGAGGAGCCGCTCATACAATCTCGGCTGTGGACCGAAGACTGCGTTGGACGGATCAAAGCGAATGGACCCGTCGAGCCCGGCTTCGGCCATGCGCCGGATTGCCTCATCCTCCGGGAACATGCACGGAAGGATTCAGAAAGCAAGTGCTGGTCCGCGGTCACCCATGTACTTTGGTCGCAACCCCGAAGCCTTACTGCAATACCATTCCCGTTCTCCCGCCGGCCCAGCCACAGCGACATTTTCAGGAGCAGCTCCCCCCACTCCAATGACGCCAGCCGTTATCGATCAACAAGGTATACGAGAACCTACCGTGTCGTCGACGTGTTCGGACGATGGCTCATTCCTGCTGAGCGGCGTTTCGACAAATATCATGCACGAGCTGAAAGCCGAATCAAACCTAAAGACGCCGCCTAGCACGCCGGGTCTGTTGACGAATTTCGCCAACCACAGCTTTGCCGGTAACCCCTTCGGTGCCGGAGTCGACTTCTCCTGCGAGCAGCCGCTATTCACGCCTTACTTCCAGACCGAGTTCCCAGATCTTTCCATCCGCAACATGCCAAGCTATGTTGAGTTGAGTGACGGTAGCCTCCCCGCAACGCCACTGTATCCCAACATGGTCGGGTCCGTCCCAGAACAAAACACATTCGCTCACAACACGATGGGCAACACTCAATTCGACTGGGACGCCAATGAATCGGTCACCTCGTCCAAGTCCTCTCCCGGTCAGCCTAGGTCAAAGCAGATTCAGTTCACACAGAACATGACCCCCCAAGATTACACGGGGCACCAGGACAAATAAACCGCCTCCGATGTCGATCGGCTTCTCATTACTACGCCACCGCTAGGTCTTGCATCGCCTGAAGAATTCTGGCAGGCGGAACTCGTGGCACAAAACTACGGATCAACCCCAACTACCTGGGGCCCTATGTACCAATAAATAACTATATATCCTTTGTTGTCATTGCATTGGCAGTATTTGAGCATTTGCATTCACCCCCTACGTACGATAGGCTCTACCAACAGCCATACCTTTCCCCCCAGACGATATACTCGAATTGAACTCCTAATGTAATGACTACGGTTAATGCGCTGGCGACCACGGACAGGCGAAACAACAGATACCCGAGGGAGGATAGGCAGCGGAAGGGAACGGAAGTGGGAGAGGAAGTCCGGGTTATATATTCAATGTCGGTTCGATTCTTTTGTTATCGCTAGAGACGGGCCCTCAGTCAGCAGGCCTGTTTCCAATACCCTCCTAAGATCTTGTATGCTCCGGGCGTCTTTTAGGAAGCGATGATTTATCGATCTTTCTTGGGGTACATGGCGTAATATCGGCCCAGTCTAGCGAAGAGGCTTGACTCCAAACCCTCGTGGCACTCTTCTCTTTACTTTTTTTTATTGTTTTTCCTTTACTACAGGGGGGAACAAAAAGGATCTGGGATTTCCCTGGTGTGACATACGGATGGGCGCGCAAGGTGGCATATATACCTAGGTCTTAAGTATCTTTAATGGTTGAGACGGTGAAAAGTAGTAAGGGCACGGAAAGCGGCTTATATATATATATATATATATATATATATACCCCTATATACACTCAGAGAAGCTGGATAGCAAATACAAGCGGACGCCGGTGATTAGAATTCCATTGTTAGGAGAACTTCCCCTTATACATTTGACCTCACAATCCTTAAATTGTTTTTTTTTTCTTTTTTCCTCATCCTCGTCTGTTTCTTGGCGTGCTCTCCTTTATGTGGTGCCTGTGCCGTGGCTTGCCACAGCCTCGGGTTGTAAGTAAAAGGTGCTGACAACAGAGACAAGAACATGCAAAACGGGCACGAAGGACGTATGTCTCATTAGCCCTCCATCAGCGTATCAAGTAATTATGGATGCTTCTCAGTGTACTTGAGCTAAGACTAAGCTAACTACCTAAGTGTACCCATCCCGACGGGTTGGCGGGTTGTCATTGAACCCTGCCTAGATACCAAAGCTAGATCCTTAAGTAGGTAGCCACCTAAGTTGTTAGCTCGCCAGGTTCGGATGTGTTGGCGGCGCAAGTGGCTACGCAGTCGCTGGCTACGTACTGCTTGTATTTCGCATGTACCTAAGGGCAAATCCCTGCCGCCCAGCTCAGGTACGGGACGACGATCTCTACCGCATCCGTGGCGGCGCCCCAGGTTCAAGGTAAACCTGGTTACGCGCAATTGGGGCGGGGAGGATCTCCGGGACCCTTTCCTCTCTTTCTCTCTCTCTCTCTCTCTCTCTCTCTCGCTCTCGGTGACCATGACCTAAGTTACATGCTCCCTCGGACGGCCGGCGGGACGCAATGCACACACTAGCTGGCGGGCTGGGTGGCTGGCTGGTAAGGTGGATAGGTAGGTAGGTAGGTAGGTAGGTAGGTAGGTAGGTAGGTATGTATGTATGTATGTGTGTGTACCTAATGTACGTCTGTATATATATGTGTATATACTTCGTATGGATGGGTGGATTTACATACATATATACATACATACATACATACATGCATACATGCATACGTGCATACGTGCATACGTGCATACCAGGGGACACACGTACATGTGTATGCATGTACTATAGTATTGTTACCTACCTATGTCTGTTGTATGCGCGCAAATGTGTAGATACGTAGGTGTGTGCCAATAAAAACTATTCGGCGACGTCGGTGGGTGGGTTGTTCCTTTTTTTTTTTCCACTTCCTCTTTTCTCGTTTCTCTTTTCTCTTTTGCCTTTTCCATTCCCTGTCATGGTTGGTTTGCTCTAGCTTGTTCTGATCTGAACTGCCCAGGTTTGGCTGGCTACCCGCCGTCACCGAAAATTTGACAGCTGCGACGTGCAGGTAGGTAAAGGTGTCCAATCATGACTCTCAAGCATGCAGTCGGCGTGGATCCCCGGGATGGACATACATACGAAGAGGGAATATTACACAAGAATACCTGTCTACCTACACACCTACCTACTTCGTCCTCCGGAGGAGCAGAGCATCTTCGTGGCTTCGGGTCTGGCCTGGCCTGGCCTGACACCTGACGCCTGGCAGCTGATGAACCTACCTACCTACCTACATACCTACATACATACCTACATACATACTTGGACACACGCGCACGCACTCACACTCACACTCACATACACACACCTCTAGACATACAGACGTACATACAGACGTTCTCTTGCTATACGACCTGTCATACTGCGTCAAGTGGGCTGGGCTGGGCTGGACTAGGTTGGTAGGATGAGTAGTTCTCGCTCGCTCACCGGCTCCTTGCGCTGGGCTGTCCCTCGGCGCCATACCTGATGGATGGGATGGGATGGTGTATACACACGCATGCGCGCACACACACGCATACATACACACACATACACACTCCTGCTACACACATACCTAAGTCCAGCCACAGCCATTGATGTTTCATGTTCCTCTCGGTCCCTATCACTGCCTCCCCCTCTCCCTCTTTCTATCCACATGCGACGAATAGAGATGCTCATGTACGGCTTCCCAACGCTGATAGGCCAGACAAACAGATATCGCGTGCCGCTAGCCATTCTGTGTGTGCAGACACTCAGCTCGTGTATGTGTGTATGGGTAGGAGTTTCGGAAGTTTTCTATTTTCTCCCCTCTCCTCTAAACAAGATTCCGAAACAAGTCGCCGTTCGAGCTAAACAGCGCCGGGCGCGCCTCATGGCCTTCGGTTGGTCCGGGCCTTCGGCACATCGTCGTCGCAGACTTGACATGTAAGTAAGTTGGTCTCCGGTGTGCGTTTGTGTGTGTGGGGTTATCGACCGGTCTGTATCTCACCACGCCACTCGTCTGCAAGGTGAACGACCAAGCTCATCAGAATTACGAGGAGGCGTGCGCCCGCGCGTAGGATTTCCCTCCGGTCCATGAGCACAGCTCGGCGGACGGGCCTCCTCAGGGACATAGGTAGGCCAGCAGGTAAGACGGCGAGCGGGCAGAATGGGCCTAACAAATATTCTCCCGTCGAAAGTCTCCTGTCGAAAGAGAAAGGGGGAGCCAAGACCCTTTTTCGTGTAATGGATGTGTATCTGCGGCAGCCAGCGGTTATTGTAGGCGTTCGGAACCGAGGCAGGGACTCGCGCGCCGCGGTCTAGTGAATCGCTTTGGTGAAGGCAACAGGACTATGATGCTATCTCGTCTGGTCGTACGCCCATGGGCTCAGCTGTGTGCTTCTCGCCCAGCTCGATAACCGCTTTATTTGAGGTCGTAGCGTGAGGTCTTGAACGTCTCTTTCCCCAATCCTTCGGCAGTTGCGATGTTCTCCGGTCATAGATGCACAGGCCTTCCTCGTTTCTCTTCATATCGCAAAGGACGGGTGCTCACACCTTCACTGGTGTCCCATAACTGTCACGTCGCGTGGCCGTGCCAGACCTGGCCATGAGTGTATAGTTCAGTATAGAACTATGCTGAGCATTTGGTTGCGACCTGAATATCCTGGCACCCTTTTGGAAGGGCGACCCCTAGCGGATGGTTTGGTACAGTGGTTATTACTGGGCTACTGGTCACGCCGTCACAATAACCCCCTATCTCATATGCTGATCTCTTGAAGTCTAAAACGCCCCGTATTCTATGTATCTAACCTCGAGGCGGGGGGTATCAAATTGATGACTTACGACAAGATCAACTATCCCCCTATTCCCCTTCGACTTCCATTTTCTTGCCATGGTCACTTCCGGTCATTTTCAAGTACAGATGAACTAGAGCAAACCACCCCGCGCTCGTATTCCGCATATTACCTACAGAATGCCCCTTTACGCCACGGTGGCTAGCCAGTCCGCTCTCCGCTTCCATTTGTCGCAGCAGAAAGCTCAACTGTCGCTAGAAGAACACACTGATCCAGGAACCAACGAAGGTAGCTCTGTCTGGATACAAGTTCAACGGGAGCCCCTGAGTTTCTCTTCACATGTTATGTAGCCTTTCTTGACTTTTCGTGTGGACCCAGTGCCTATTGTACACGGGGTTGCACTCGGAGAAAAGCCCCGTAATGCCTCCGGCACCCACGCTTTCACGCCAATCCCAACGCCGTCAAACCTCTCCCCTAACCTCCTCGTATGTATTGGGACTCGGGCGAAGATATGCTAAGGACCCCCGTCCCCGCCACTATCTCAGCAATCGGTGATGAGCTGCCTAGGGAGCTGCAGAAAACGACCCTATTCGTGAGTTCCGAGGTCGGGTCAGTAGCAAGAAGTGGGACGGGTGTACATCAAGGTCGTCCGTAAACAAACAGGGAGCGGAAATGCGTAAAATACAGACTGCGAGTATGTATCGAAAAGGTAGTAAGGAGGGGTCGTTAAGGACGAGTGGCTTCAAGGAGAGCCAGAACTTGGCTGCGGTAAATAGCTAGCTTAGGGATGACATGACCATTGATTGCCTCCACTGGACTGAGTCTCGATACCTTCACGTTTACCTGCCAGGTCCTTTCAACCACCTAGGCACTCAATCCTTGCCCTGAAAATATGGCTGTGTGAAAATTATGCACAGTCTAAGGTCACCATAGGCTGTTGATGTGGCGGCCGGAAACCCTGCTCACCACGCTCGCTCGGCATTTCCCAGGGTGTCAGTTAATACGCAAGAGCGTACGTGGCCGAGCAATACTAGACCCAGTATGGCAATGTGAAGCAGTAGCGACAGAGCTCTTAAGCACCGTCTCCCGAAACCGCTGATCCATCCATCTCGCGCCCGCCCTTTCACATCCATCGGTCAGCTTTTGAATGCTGAAGCCGCCAGTACTATTCGCCGTAACAGCATAGAGAAGCTGCCTCGTATCTCAACACATTCGATTATGGCAAAACACTTTCTACCTACTAAGCCAGTTTGCATTAGGACCCGGCGTAGAGAGTTAACCTGGTAGACGTTACAAACCTCCGGTAAGAATCTCCGAGGCTCTAACAGTACGAGGTTGGCTAGTCGAGAAGGCCCATGGTGACTTCGTTTATGAGGCTATCGAAAGAACACGGGTGAGGGAGGCTCAATAATAATATTAGCTGTAGTACAAGCATTTGTGGATGATCAGTGACGGAGAGCACGAGAACTTTCGAGCTGCTGATCGTAGGTTGTTGGTTGTATGTGCCGGGACTCTGTTCGGGAGAACACGCGGCTATCAACCTTGTTGGTCGGCATTGTTCGCAGGCATATACATGCATGTTAATATTAAAGGATACACCGTGCCATACCTACGTTCAATACGCTCTGGAACAAGCTGCGATATGCGCGTTAGACTTACATACTTAGCTTATGGGCTACTTTTATCAGTGTACTTTTATCAGTTTAAAAGCCATTATGTGCCCCGCTAAGTAACTCCTGGTGTATAGACGACTTCAATTTTGCTTGAAAATCATGAAGCAATGGCGAGCTTGGAAGGAAGATCGACTTTAGACTTTGGTACAAATAACAAGACGATGGCAAAGCTTAATAGACTGTTCTAATAAACTCGCTTGGACGGGCTTCATACCAATCTTCTTCCTTCTCAAATGACCTTACGATAGCTAAGCCTTTTGGTACCGACTTTTCATTTAAGACAAAACTCCGAGTACTGGAGGAAAATTCAAAGTCCTGCGGCATCCTTTTCTAACTAGTTCCATAACGGTAGTTTGAAGATACAACGTTATATGAAGAACCAAGGCTAGTAACTAACCCTCAGTACGGAGTATAAAGTCATCCAACAGCATACTACTTAGGTTACATTACAAGAACAAACTGCCACATACGACCATAGGATCTGGAAAGCTCGGCATCCCGTCCGCTCTGCCCTAGATAAGCCAGATACCGCCGGATTAGTAGTTGGGTCGGTGACGACCAGCGAATCCCCGGTGTTGTATGTTTTTGTTTTTATTTTTGGTGTTTTTATCTTCTATTTTCTTCCCGAGCGATAATTGCTTCTTTTTGGGATTGTATGTCGTGTTCAGATCACAAATTGAGCTATACAAGTTATCTTGTTAAGCTATGGCGATAACATAGATGATATAAAAGTTGGCTGATGGGATCGTTTGAGTCTACCTATGTTAGTGGAATCCCAGTTGGCGTATAATCGCTCACGTCTTCCCAACTTACCCCCCAGAGAATACCTATATATATATATTCATGTGTATGGGTTCCAGGGGGGATGGAGGAATGAAGGCTATCACACTGAGCTACTCGGGTAACTTTGGAGTTCCCCACAAGTAGAAGATACAACATATATGAATTCATTGTCTCTGTGGGTGGAGAATAATGGTTGTAAATCCACAGCAAGTCACGGTTCATCCCCAATCACGTTGGGGTTTGCCCATGTAGGCGTTTGCGGAAATGCAATCGGATATAACAATTACATCCAACGATCCTGACATCCAACTATAAACACGCACCGATTCATGCGATCATGACTTTGTTTGTATGCCGGTATAGGCTGGGTAAAGACGCATCACCGGGCTGTACTGTCTGCTCTTTTCTCCCGGGCCTGCCGAAGTGTCTCCTTAAGACCAAAGCAGACTACAAATAGACGTGTATATTAAGTAGGTACCTATATAGCATCGCAGACCTGATCTTCTGACCCCGTACTAGCGCCGTCACATCCGCGTTGACCGTGGTTGCCGCTTGCTCTTCGACGATGCAAGGGAGACCTTCCATCTACCTTACTGCCTTCGTCCCTCGCTCTCTCCGTGGTCCGTCTCGCTGGCTCCGACCCCACCCGTTCGTATAGGCGTATACCTGGCTGCCTTCCCATGTGCTTGCAAGCACGTAGAAGGGATAATGGCGTCAGCTAGCTGGCACGGAACTCTCGATGGCCGGGGGTTCCGCGATGCCGGGAAGTGTCTGCGGCGCAGCAGCAGCAGCAGAAGCGACAAGTCTGGTAGAAACATAGCTGGATTCACTCACAGCCGCAATCTCCGATCTGACATACATAGTACATCACTAAATGAGGGCGTCACTGGCCTCCATCTACGATTCACTCCCACGAGAGTGGGTGAGTTCGGCGACCTTCTAAGCCCCGAGGCAGGCGGACACCGTTTAACTCGCAAGCTCGGGACCGCGGTCAATGCCTCGTTCGGGAACGTATGTCCGAAAGAAGCGGTAAATCTTTCTCTGGCTCTGACAGAGTTTCGACCCGGTAACCAACCATAGCCAAGCATGCCGGTCTACCTGCTACCTATCCATATCACAGTACAGCGTAGCTTGATTATTCTGTGCCGCAGGCACGTAACGCAGATTTATCAAGCGTGTATATACATGCATATGCATATATACCTACACGCCTTTGCCGGGACGCGTCTGACCCAGAGACGCAATATACACAGTACGTATCAAGTAAACGACGGTCGTTTGCCGCCAGCTCGCCGGTAGCCTGGTTCATCCATCGTATCCGTCCACCAGCCAGCCAGACGAACCCCCCGAGCTATTCTCTATTCCTTGCGTCAATCCATCGTGTCTCCTTGGTTCACCAACTAACCACGACCCAATCGGGCGAGGGAGGAAGGGAGCAAGCATGCAAACCCACAGGTAAACAGGCCATCCATCCACCCATCCATCCATCCATCTCATGGCCGGGGCTGGCAGGGATGGACGACCCGCCCCCTCGGATCCTGGGGGAAGAAATAGCCACGATGGGGTCCGAAAGGGGGAAAACGCCCCATCCCGGTCCTCACTACAGAGCTAATCAGTCTCGCACCCACTACTACTCGGCTGCACTTCCCTCCCTGCACCCTTATGTCCGTCCGCCCGCCTTTCTAGTGGCCCCTCCCCCCATGCAAATCCGCAGATCTGACTCAGCCTTACGGACGCGCCTGGTAAGCTTCTGGGATACGCCGGGGGGTGTGGGCTAGCCCCCTGCCAACTCGGGCCATATCAGCCACTGGGCTTACGTCCCTGCGGCTGGCTGATGCCGGTCGTGGACAGACAGACAGACAGACAGCCAGTTTATTAATGAGGCGCTGCTATAGGGTACGCATGGAACCCGGGCGCCACACCGGTATGAAGGCAAGCAGGGTATGAAAGCAAGTAGTTGGTGTGTGTGTATGTGTGTCATGTATAACATACACATATACATGATATACGTATCTGACGCCACCTCCAGGCGCCACCACGTTCAACATGGACCGGGGGGCGTGGAGGTGAAGCCCCAGACGTCTGGAACGCATGCTCATATGTATGTTGTGCGTGACTCGGCACATGGAGTGCATATTGGGCGGTCTGGACTGATCTATCGCTCACTCGCTCGCTTAATTACCGTGGCCCCGTAGGAGGCAACGAGATAACAAACAATACACGATAATGCTAGGGAAGACGAGGGGAGGGTCGACACGAGGTCTCACTAGCTAGCCAGTCAAAGAGAGCATATACATATATAAGAAGGCTAGTCACTGGGGATATATGTATATATATGTATATATGTATATATAAATACACCGGAGGCCAATCAATCACCATATCGTCCGTCCGCGTGGGAGGAATTGAGTAGGTGAAGGTTCATTGGCGCAAGGGAAGAAGGACCCTGGATTGCCCCGTTTCAAGCGATGTAGTTGAATCTGCTGGGTGGCTTCTTGGAATAGGGGCTTAACAGCATGCGACTGTCCTTGAGCTGCAAGGCCGATTTAGGTCATTGCCAAGCAATGTAAAGAACCCGTTGGACTTTCATTCATGGTCTCTTGCCAAGCGTCACGTGGTTGGCGTGTTACACTTCGTTGGTGATGAGATTCCAATCCGGCGTGCTATAGACCCGGGGACACTCTGTATGCTGCGCACATGCTTTGGTTGGCTACTTACTGTCCCTCCCATTGCCTCGAGGGAATAAAGACTAGGGGGATATATGTAGGCTGGTGTATTCGGTGCAGAAAATTATGTGGTATGTAGTGCTATGTGTTGCGCCTCCATGCATTGCCACCAAGCGCAACTCCCTGTGTTAAACTGACAATAGACACATTCGGTAGTAAGCGTAACAGGTAGTCCCGTATAGACGCTATCCCAGCTGATGCAAATTGCCCACCGTACCGCACACGCAAGAAAATTAGTGGGGATGGGCTGTCAGTCCAACTCAGTCAATGAGTAGGGTATAGCCGCCCCCGGATCCTCGAAGACACTGGAACTAAAAAATGATAGAAACATACCAAACCAAAAAGACAACAACCGTGGAGAAGGGAGGGGGGCGAGGTGAAGGAGAAAAAGAGAACCAAGAAGAACAAGAAATAAGAACTCCCCCAATGCTACCAAAGTACGTGGAATCCAGTCTCCCCTATCAGGTGTCGGAGTCATGGAGGATTGAAAACCCAGGACAGACGGACAGAAGAAAAATAATAAAAACAGGATATGAGAAGCAGCAACTAGTCCTCCCTCAACGGAAATAGATACGCTCGCCATATATGCAACACGGTGATTATAACGTATTCATAATGGGTTAACTTGGAGTGACGACCCATATGGGTTGGGTAACCAGGATTTGCTTGGGCCGGTTGAACATGCCGCCATGCCAGACAGAGGATGAAGAATAGCCCAGCCATTATTCATGTCTAGCCTGTCGGCTAGGATGCTGCGGACGATGGTGGCGTGCTGGCGAATGCCAAGGGCTAATCTTCCTTCAGCGGTCGGCGCAAGGCAAGAAGGAACAGCTCATATCGGACGTGATATTCGTACCAAGGGATACCCATCGAATAGTAGGTACATTAAATAATCGGGTGTCGTAAGGCGACCATGGGATTCCGGATACCGCTTGTACCAGGGACACCGAGTGCCGCCGAATCCTAGATAGACCTTTGAGAAGCGAATGAAGGATAACATATGAGGATAGTGTGTGTCAAGGGTAGAATGGAAGTCATGGCCAGACCAGGTCTGTATGCAAATACTGCCCGGGGAATCGAGTTTCGACAAAAATCGGGTTGATGGACTGCTGCCCCGACAAAGCCCAACCCGCAAAACCAGCATACCTAACCGGGTCCGTCCCTATGCTGCCGAAATGAACGTGAATCTGACAAAAACCCTTACAAAAATGCGATTAAAACCATTCTCCGACTCCTCTATTCCCAGCCCAGGCCAAATAGTATATAGGCCACACTGAAAGCAGAAAACCGCCCCGATGGTCTCAATGCTGAATGAAACTGAGCCGGTTTGAGATCTGTTGCCAAAATTGGATGCATAGGTCGTGTAGGAGATCGTGGGTGCTGGTGGCACGTAGCCAATATTGGTTTATCACCTAGGTTCTACGTGGCCCTTCTCCCCCACGGCCGAAACGTTCCTCGCTGCTACTGGGGTTGGTTCGTCCACCAATTCCCACCCGCCGAAGTTTGCGGGGTATTCCAGGCTGACGTGACAGCCGGAGCCGTCCCTGGGTTTTGAGGCATGAATTGCCTTGGTGTCTGCTCTGGGGGATACATCCCTTGCCCGGCGTTGGGATAGCCCTGGCCGAGGCCCTGCATCCCCGGGTATGGCATGGTGCCAGGCTGCATCTGAGGAGCGCCGCCTGGATGGCGTAGTTGGGGAGCTGGTGACTGTTGGGGGTGAGGCGAAGGTTGGGATTGCGCCGTGTACCCGGAATAGTGCTGCGGTGTCTGCGGTGTCTGTGGAGGCCCCCACATCTGGTTTGAAGAGCCGTAGTTGTACGCTGGCGTGCCTTGAGGCATGCTGCCAGAGGCACTGGGTTGGATATTGGACGGCCGCGACTGTTTTTGAGAAGACGGCTGGGGCATGCCTCGCATTGGTGCCTGGCTCATCGACTGCTGGGAGTGAATAGACTGCGAGTAAGGCGGCGCGGTCATCATCATCTGCGGGCTTTGGCCCGCCACCATACTAGACGACTGCATGCTCGCGGGCGCGGCATGCGGCGACTGGACGGCTCGCGTCGTGGGGAGTGAGGCCTCGGTACTGATGGGTTGTGTCGTAGGGGGTTGCTCATGCGGTCTTCGCCATATGTTCTGCAGATAATCGGTGCGCATGTCACGCTGTTGGTTGATAGTCCGATTGAACTCGGCAGCGTGGTGCGCCTGCTGGTGGATATCCGAGACGGGACTGGGCTGTGTCCTGTCCTGGTACGCGGGACCGGTAATCTCCTGCCGGGGGCCGCCCTTGATAAAGTTGCTGTAGTCTCGGGTCCGCGTGTCGTTCGGATCTGGTCCTAATGTTATCATGGGCATTCTGGCCGAGCTTCCGGGCGGTCCTATCATACCTGGTTGAAAGGGCGCTGACGGAGCACCAGCGAATTGCGGAGTATTGGCATAGACGATCTCTCCCTGCGGACCTCCCGGGAGTGGCGCGGCGTTGCTGTTCGCCTCACTGGCTGCCTCTCTGGCTTTGGATGCACCCGGTCGCTTCTCTCCTGCAAGGTCATCCTCCGTGAAACCTTGCTTTTTGGCCTTCTGTTCCCAGTAATCGTCTCGCACTCTCCGCCCGTTCACTATGACTCTGCTTCCGAATTGGCGGAACATGGACCGCGCCGTGACGATGGCAATTTGCCTCGACCTGTACGAGAAAGGGAGAATTTCCTGGTGAACCAAATCATCTTTTTCGTTCTGATTCGCGATGATCTTGAACAGTGATCTGTTCTTGTTAAATAACAGGTACGAATCCCTGTAGCCGAGCACTCTTGCGCATTCCGTCGCCAGCATGAAGAGCTTATCACCGCGGTTGGGAACTAGGAAGGTCCGACACCTGTACTCGCGGCCACCCAGTAGCTGGCCATTCGGCGCGACTTTCCTTTCTCCGGCCTCGTCGACTTCGCGCGGGATGTATTCATCTCCGCCTGGACCAAGTTGATCTGTAGTGTGGTCGCGCACCGTCGGCAGAGCTTTAAGAGTCGTCTTGGTTGGCGTGGTCTTGGGTGGGGGCGACGCCTGGGCCGGAGTATAGTTACCAGGCTGTGGTAACGAGGCATTTTGAGACTGGGGCGTGTGCGGAGGTATCGACTGGGGCATTTGAGGCGCCGAGGGAGGAGGAGGGGGAGGGATGGGCGTTTGGGTCGGTGGTTCCGGGATGGCGCTGGATGGCCCCGATTTCATCGGTCGGCCGCGCTTTCTCTGCTGCTTCGAATCACCTGCGATGCGGCTCGCGAGATTAGCAGGTATCCCCTTGCGCCGGCTGTCGCACGACGAGATGATGTAACGTGACCACAACGCGCACGATGGCGACACGGCAAGAGAGCTAGCTACACAAAGACGAGAGCACAGGCTACTTACCATCATCACCGGGTATCCCAGACGACGTCGCGTCCTGATAGGAGTCCGGCGAGCGACTCCGCTTCTGACCTCGTGGGTTCGCGTTTAACAGCTCTGTTCAATCAAAAAGCGCTAGGTCAGTAACCAACGCTTAAACATCACCACGCATGACGTTGAAATTAGAGTAGACGCGGAAATGATGCAGGTGCACCAGGCATTCGCCATCGCGACATCAACGAATCCCATCAGTCGCGTTGTGCCTTGCCGACGCTGGACGAGGTGAAAGACCAGGGATGAAGGCGATGGCGATCATTCGCGGTCAACACGACTAGACGAGCATCCAGGCAAGGAGCGGCTAGTGTGCGAATATGAGGACGTATGTGCGCGTATATATGTGTGTATGTATGCGTGCATAGGTAGGTAGGTAGGTACGTGCTTGCGCGCGTAGGTGCGGATGCGCGGGCGAAGGCAAAAAAAGAGAAAAAAAAAAAGCTTCGAGATTGAACGCAGGGCAGTGCAAGGCAAAGGGCGGGCGGCAAGGGAGCAAGATTAAATGCGCGACTCACCAGAATTCAGAGCAGCAGGGTTGATAGTTGCGGGATTGATGGTCGCACCCTCAGCACCGTTAGGCTGGGGGGAATACATTCGGGCTGGCGACGATGCGATGTTGCACGTCAGGCGGTGGGAGAGACGTGGAGAAAGCTGTGGCCTGCAGAGCGACGTGTCTTGATATAGTTGGATCAGAGGTTAAGAGGGCAGAGTGGAAGGGTTGTTGGAATGACGCGCGCGACGAGGCGAGGGTAGTAGATCTCTTGGGAGAATGGCAAGTGATGCGCTTACTTCGAGGGGGATGATGCAGGATTACTCGTGCATGTGGTTGGTAGATTGGCGCAAACCCAAGTCCCAGCGTCCCAAGTGCCAGGCCCTTCTTCGTATTGGGAGACAGGTGTGGTGGTCCTTGTGAGTGGTAGTCCCGGTACTGCGTCCTAGCCAGGTGTGGAATCGTCGACGGATTAATTCCTATAAGAGAATAAAATAGAATAGAATAAAGGCAAGGCAGAGCAACGATCTATTCGACCTTGTAATCTGCTGCTTAGAGATGTTGTGAGCTCGCGAGCCACGCAGAAGAGGGCTTTTTAAGCAAGCCTCTCTCCCCTTTTCCTACCCTTCTCCCTCTTTCTCCTTTGCGCCGTCTATTCAGCTCTGTAAGCTGCGTTGCTGCTCCCGCTGCCGCTGCCGCCGCCGCCGCTGTTGCTACTACGGCTGCTTCGTAACTTTTTGCTCCGAGAGCGAGTTCGCAAGGCTCTTTCCAAGTAATTATGGGGATATTAGCGAACCATGCCCCATGCAGGACCCAAACGCGGCGAACGCGGGCGGGGGGGTGGAGGGGAGGATTGGTCCTCGGTGGGAAGATATTACTCCAGGGCCCTCTCAAGGCCGGCCAAGCAGCTTCACCAGACGGCAATGCGCAAGGCTCTTGCAGCCCTAACAGACACCGTACGTCGTTCTCGATGCTGCAACAGCAATTCCCGCGAGCGACGATTGCACTCCCAGTGCCAGTGTGCCAATTTCAGGTGCTTCTCTTATTGTCCCGAGATATCGCAAAGCGCAATGATAGACATATGTAGACAGGGCAGCTGCGAGTTAGAATCTGGGGTGTGGTGTGGCAGGGAAAAAGAGTGGCAGCGGATGGCAGCAGTATGTACAAACAGAAGTTGATGATGAGTGGATGGGCGGCCCCTAGGCGAGAGATGGTGGGTACCTTAGATCGACGGGTAGCCAAGCCAAGCACCAAGTACCAAGTACGGATGGGACGTCCTGTCCTTTGCCCTTATGCCGGGCTACCTCTTCTGGGTCGGGGACGTCTATTAACTTAGCTTGGCCGGGGCCGAGATTATAGGTAGGTGTTCGCGCGTGCGGGTAGGGTTATGGTTAGTAGAGGTAGGGTACGCTGACGCGCTGGCGTCGTTGTCTCACTTCTTATTCTTACTTTCTGATCTCTAGGTACTTCAGCGAGGGATCCGCGAAGCTCGCAACAATCGCCGGGACTTAGAGTTGTCTCTAGAAACTCGAGTCGACACCGCGGTGATACTGGGGTACGCGCGACGCGATGTACGCATGCAAGCGTCGCAGGCAGGATGGCGGCGTGTGTGAGTAGTGCGAGTAGGTATAAGTGTGTGTGTGTGTGTGTGTGTGTGTGTGTAGGTAGGTACTGTGCGTCTGTGTCTCCAGCTCTGTCTGTGTCTGTGTAATGCGGGCTAGAGGCGAACGCAGGAAGCGGGTATGCAAGTGTTGGGCAGGAGGGCCACAAGGAATGGTAGACAAGAGCACCCCGCGACCCAGGATTTCTAGGTACGTTCCGTATGATATGTGCGATACGCAGGAGGATACGCGGGAGGATACGCAGGAGGATACGTAGTCGGAAAGCGCGCAGTGCTGCTGGTTCTAGTCGCAGAGAGCAACAGAATGCGACCGTAAAACAGGACAGGGCCCGATGGCGAATGACGATGAATAACAGTAATCAGCAACGCCGAGAGAGAGCGGCCGAGCCTGTCTAGGCGGCCAGGGTTCTTTAGAAACGACCGGGGGGGTTGCAAGCCCAGACGCAAGCATGGGCCAGGGTAGATGAGAAAAAGGCGAGTTTGGGGCATCGGCAAGGATCTGCTAGGCAGGGTGCACACCAGTACTATGTGTAGTGAGGGGACCAGGGTCGGGGGCCACGATATGCTTATGTAGCAAGGCAAGTACCTACATACTCGCAGCCATCAATTGACCTCTCTGTGTGTTCACTAGCACGTTTAATAGTTATACCTATACATATGGATAGATACACGAATACATGTCTACCTGCCTACTTCCAATTACTCTCTGTAGTCCTCAGGCTAACAGATAAAAGTAATGTGGTTACTAAGGGCACGCCTCTTCGGGCGGCCATCGCTCTTCAAGCAAATATGTACTCGGGGGCCCGATATGCGATGTATTTGCGAAACTCAAACCTCTACATTGGAAACCGGCCAAACTGAAGCCCGGCGGTCCATACGAACGACTCTTCGGAACTAACGATAGACCTAGTTAGTTAAGAACGAGTGACCGCTGGCTCTTATCGCTGGTCCGTATTGCTGTTGCGGATTATGGACAAGGCGTCCACGGGCCCTAAGCATAGCGCGGATTTATGTAAAGGACGATAACCTCTACCATATAATATACCTACGCGCCTGTAGTACACGTTCATGTTGTAGGCGAACATTGGAGTCTTGGCCTTACATACTAGCATATCATGTACATAAGAAGTTGAGTGTCCATTCTGATATTGGTACTTCTAAAACGCGGGTAAGTAACCACTCAACCCAGACGTCGAATATGCATACCTCAGGTACCTTTTACTCGATACACATGATATCCAGGACGCAGGTATCTAGGCGTGTGCCGGGTACGTTGTAAGGCGGACCTCACATATCCTACGTTCTAAGCGCCGGTTCTCCACATTACTTGTACCGCAGATCGCTACGTTCTGCGTGGTACCTTAAGAAAATAGCAACATAATAATCTGTAGGTAGTATGTCCATCAACTTGTCCTTTAGGTTAGGGATGAATCATTTAGTGGTAAACCAGTGTTCAGGAGTTTTTCTCGAACCTTGGTCGGGGATGGCTAAAAAGTGTAATCAGCCAGGCCTAGGTACCTTGTAACTCAGCCTGCCGGATCCCCAATGATGACAACGTTACTCCGTGCAGTAGGTAGTTGTATGACCAATTTGTCGGATACATGTACTTACAGTTTAGAACAACCCGGAAGGTATTCAGTAAGCAAGAACATCGAACGTCGCGGACCTTAGGTATACAAGTTGGGCATGCAAATAAACGCACAAGTTGAGGCGCACGAAGTGCACCCAGCAGGCAGCTTCCATCAACACAGTTCAAGATCCTCCATCGGTGGGATTTGGTGGACTGCTGCTTTCACCGATACCCTTCAACCACACTGACGATAAGAGAAGGTCTATAGTACTGGAAGGACAACATGATTCGGTTCTACCCGTGATCAAATGTCCACGACTTCCACCCAGACCCTTCCTCTCGCAAGGCCGTGTATGCCCCGGTCTATCAACATGCCACCATGCTGACGCTGTAGCTTCGAAATATTATCAACTTACCTCTTACGGAAGCTGGCGTTTCAATGTGGCGCAAACTGTCAGCCAGCCGCGGACATACACAGTACCCAAAGGTATTTTGGTGTCTCGTGTGAAAATAGCGAGGGCTTAGGTCTCAGTCCTAATTCCGTGGAACTCGTTAGTCATCCGTAAGGGTTACTCTGAGATAAAAAAGACTACAACCAAGTTACCACACTGACGGATCTATACGAGGGATCATGATTATGACATGGCTACTTGCGGCTGTATGTACCTACACTTGCTTAGATAGGCTAAAGCACCTACCTATGTACAGAATAAAAGCTCGCAGGCTCTCGTCGTTTCCGCATTCGCGAGGCTATCATCACGTACATAGTTCAGGCGTTCACACGAGAACCCGGGCCAGCCAAGCCTATGAAAGGTTGCTGAACTGCGCGCCCGAAACGCCAAACGCGAAACCCGCCAGGCAAGCGATGTACGCGTCAATCAGCTACTTATTCCAGCTGGAGCCGTACATGTTGTGAGCCATTATTCCCGATTTTCTTTTGACAATCTTACTTGCATCACGGCACGCCTCATGCACGAGTGCATTTCGGCCCAGCAGCCTACTGTCGTACCTAGGGTACTTACCTAACAAGCACGCTCTTCTGATGCGGCTTACACCAGCTTAAGCCCAACTTGGTAACGTCAGCAGTCCTGCAACATTATGACTCCTTGATATATCCCTGGCAAGGAGGAGGAAGCCTTGGATAGCCAGGAGACGTCCGCCGTTCTGATTGGATATTCGTGTAAGCTAATCAACCAGTGCGCGCGTGTGCGTCGTTTGATTGAATGAGCATTCAGAAAATTAACCTAGCAAAATCGCTCACCTGCTTCCAAGCCGCAAGGCTGCCTAGGGCCTGTGCCTATCTATCACTAACAACAAGCATGATGACGGCGAGGGTTATTATGATGATAGCTGTTAGAAGACGCCAAGGGAGTTAGGGATTTAAGATTCAAGGTCGACGGCTAGTCGTTGCGGAGAATGATGGCTACGTACATAATAGTTAATTGCCTAAAAGAGGCAACCGGCCCATCCCCACGTTTGCGACAATTATCTATTTATATTCGAATCGCCCGTCAACTTACATAGCTCCAGGTGCTTCCGTAGGTGATAGGCAATACTTACTTACCTACCTACCTACCACGCGTATGATAACAGTGGCCTCGTTCCCAGCCATCGAACCACGTAATGTTTCGTCAGCACCTCCTGGGCATTGCCCAATGTGCTCCGCAACATCCATTTCCCCGTAGCTGGACTAGGTATGTAAATCAACGTAGGTATCAGTCTGCTTAGAAGTGTACTATACGGTATTGTCTGCGCCTGGCCTGGTTCAACCTTCCAAGTTGACTCATGCCTCTCGTTCTCATCCGAGACCATACCCACTAAACAGGCCATTCTAGCCTCCCCGCCTCCTTGCATACTATCGTACATAGTACACAGGACTTGGATAAGTACGTATGTGCTTAACTTCCTAGGCTATGTGGTACTCCGCGTAAGGCCTGTGTTGAGCATCCGGCATCAGCATCTCGTGTGAAGGTGATCGCTGCCCCGCTTGATCCGTTCTGTGTAGGTACCTTGGGTAGGTACCTCCGGGGGCTACAATTAGGCGCCTAGGTGGCGTGGAAAGACCCTACAGTCCTACCTATCTATTCATATGGCCCATACCCTCACTCAACCTTAGCAGAGATAACGACACAAGGAGTACTAGGGATGCTTCCCTTCCACGACACCAGCTTTCTGGATCACCGATTAGAATTTGAGGCAATCGCTGGGTGCCTTGATGTTTTTATCAGTGCCTAGGTCGCGCAAACAGAGACAGCCCAATCATCGCTCCTGAAAAGCGCGGAGTCGGTTCCTGTGATATCTCAACTAACACAGCTTGGCTTAGGTCCGTCGCCATCTCCCGGAATAACTGCAATTGAGCGCGACATGTCCTTCAATATTTTGCCTTCGGCACGCCAAGACGGACGGAAGACAGACCGCGTGGTCACCTCTCATTAATCTGGTGAAACTAGGTGTTCCGAGACGCCGGTCCAAATCAATGTTCCCACCGGACGGGTAATATTTCCCATCACAACGAGTCGGGCCTCATCTATTCAAGCCCGGGGTGTCCTCTTCGATCTCTCCATCTAAGTAATGGCGATGAGCCCGCTATGTCCACAATGCTACGTTGCGTTGAGAGAGGTGGCCGAGCTACATCTCCAGGTAGATGCCAGTATCGTGCTGTCGAAAGCATCCATTGCTAGAAGCGCACGACGTGCATCGAATTGATCATACCGTGCGCTCTGCTGGTCTCTTCCCAAACATTGTCCAGAGTTATACGTACTATAAGGTATGTCTGGACAGGGTAAAGCTATACACTAACTGGCCTAGACAGACCTTGAACCCTCGATTGACTTGACGAGACGTGTTATCACTCCTAGAAACGCCTCGCTGGTCTATATAGTTCCCTAAACTCGGTTCCAAAGATTGTCTTATATCGCCATATTCACCTATCACATGGGCGCTAAAGACAAAGTATCATGCATGTCGCCTGATCTTCTCTGGGTGATCTGTTAGATAGGGTGAAGTTAGCTCCCGGCTGGTGACTATCAACGTCCTGCCACACAACATTCTCGTTGATTTTGTCAAGACTCGACCCCAACGGCCGACCGCGATTAGGTGTGATTCATATTGATCTTTGTTTATAAATATGATTTATACGCCGAGGTCGAGCTTTCGACGAGGTGCATACATGTTCGACGGCAACGGGGTGGTATGAGCATAGGGGTCCGTCTCACATATTCAGTCAGGACCAACGGTAGATACGTACTCGGTTGGACCGAGTGGTCCTCTTGTCCAACCCTCGAAGACCCCCTTGTCACATGAAAAAGAAGATCGCGTACACGACGCGGTACGCCCATATCTGAACACAAAGTTTGTAATATGTTACCCGGTGGTAGGCGATGGTCTTACGGCCCAAAACGGTTAGGTAGGACAACGCCCTACGCCCGTCTGTTTCTTCCTGCACGATGCTGCAGCCAAGGTCTAAGGTTAGGTAGCTTCACACATTCGTCCACCCGCAGGAGATCCACTTCGTACGGGCAACTAGCCACATCTCCTTTGCGTCCGTCACGAGTCACCTAGATTCCACTCATAAGGCCGATCTCCTTTTACAACAGCGGAAGCTAACGAGACGTGCTTGCGGATCTAGCCTGGCAGGATGACAGATGTGTGTGTGTGTGTGTGTGTGTGTGTGTGTGCTTGCTGCTGCCGATGCACCAGAGCCCTTCTAGGGTGTGGGGAGCCGTGATGATCCGGGAGATGAGCAAGCTCACATGGCATCCAACGAAGCGCCTATGGCGAAACGGGCGAAGAAACAAATCGACCGTATGTTTCACAATGCCGGAAGGCCCATGGAGGATGCTACCTAGGGTCGGAGAGCGTCATCAAACATGGCAGCCAATGATCAGACGACCTTGCCTCCAAACGCCGACCGGATTCATCATGGCCGACATTGATCGCAACATGTCATGATTGGTCTATCGAAGAACAGGGTTGTTCTTCAGATATACATGGAAATACGCCACAGCTGAACCACTAGGCCTCGGCAGAGACGAGGATAACACGGAAGGAGCCTATTAGTTCGGTTTCTTTTTACCAACAAGTACGAACGAAGAGACCAGGGGATTATGGTGGAATTCCGGGCTGAACGAACGCATGTGAATTACGGAATTTTGGTACGTGCTTGTCTTGCCCCCCTTTTTTCTCAGACCTGTTTCTGTTGGGATCAAGAGTTCTAAAAACGGAGTCGGGGATACTTTGAAAGTGCGCTTGTTGTCTAAGGCGTTACTTTAGACGAAGACCTCCGTATGGGCCGGAGATTATACGCAGTACACAAGGCGTGACAAGATCTCGACTCGTGACTCCTCGTCCCCGGTAGCCTAATCGTGACAGGGAATGTTGGTTCCGCTTATTATATGTAGGTAGAACTGGCTTGGAATGCCCCTCATTCGATAATCAGCTTCCGTTTACGACTTCCCCGTTGCTGGAAGATGCCTCCCTCGTAATCAGAGGGTACGGGTCCCGAGCGCTCAACCCCCAGGTCGACAGCAGTCTTTGAAGCAAACAGACATCAGAATCATCAGCTTCTGGAACTCTTCATGTGACCAGTGGGTCGTTTGATATACATATGGCTAGACGGTACCGTGACGGAGTGGCCCAGAACTTCTGGGGAAGGAGAAAGACGGACAAGAAGATGGTGTGAAGCAAGTCAGTCGAAGAGGAGGGGGGACACTGAGGAGAACAGCCAGACCAGGGTTGGTTGGTAAGAACAAGTTACATTGAACGAGAGCATGCTGTCGTGATTGGTCGACGACAAGGTATGAGGTCTCGCCAACCAACCAGCTGACACCCACGCAGTTCAAGCCTGGGCCAACTTCACAGGACCATCTGCAAATCATAGGCCGTCTTGGCATCGGCCTGTCCCCACCCTTCCTTAAATGTAACCGCCCAAGCCGCCCACGCAGCCACGCCCGCCGGTCCTGCTCCTCATCCTTCTCCACCACCTCCTCCACAACCCATCTATCTAATGTACGCCATCTGCCCATCTTATTACAGACTTAGTACGGTTGTAGATACTCAGTGCCCTGGACTGCCCCTAGGCGGACATGGGTGGATGGGCACGAATGGGTGTGCGCGGGAGCAGCCTGCATGCGTACCATATTATGTACAATGCAGACCTCCACACACCCAGAGACGTACAGCATACAGTCGGCATGACATTGCATCGCGTCGCATCGTCCATCGAGCTAATATTCCTTGCAAATCATTACAAACGCCGCCTTCTTATCTTCTCGTGTTATACTGTGGCTTGCGCGGACCCCACACTCTGCCGTCCGAACCACCCGAGCAAGCTCCTTGAACCCAAAACCAACCTCCTCGCTGCTCGACACAGCCATCTGAGCCATCGTCCAACTGGCTACCGCGGCAATGTCACTACCCACGTCGAGGGCAAACAGGGTCGCGACTTGCCCTCCTTCGGCAGTCCTAGGTACATACGCCACGGCCTTGTCTACCTATCTGCCCATGCACCCTACCAGCCTGCTGTGCCCTTGTACGGAATTGATTCTCGCAAGGAGTGCCCTCCACGATCTACCTTTATCGACACGTTGACCCCACTGAGGGTCCCCCCGCCTGTCTCCCCCGACTGCCTGCCTACCTGGCCCATTGCCAGTGCATATCACAGCAGCGGGAGATCCCTGCCTACCCGCTCTTGCAGGCCTTCACTACATAGGTAGTTACGTAGTACGCCTATTACCCTGGGATAGGCAGTCCACTGTCTAGGTAGGCCTCCTCATTTTCTCGGTACATTTTCTTAATTATCCCCTTTATACGCTGGAGGGCAGGCAGCCTCAGCTCTGTCCCGACGCAAACAAGCCATGGCACTCCGAGTGGCCGATTTGCCGCGATGACGCAACCACACGAGAGATAGGCATCCCATGATCCATCTGCCGCCAAGAGCTGAATTTCGGTCAAGAGATGGCTTACCATTAGCTTGCCATGTCAGGATCCTTGACTGGGGTGGTTCTGCTAGACCAATGAGTTGGTCCAGCGACGCCTGATCTCGAGATCTCAAACTCAATCTGACTCTCCCGCCATCGAATCAGTAGAGAGCCCGAAGTCTGCCGTCACTCGACAAAACCAGCATGGCTAGGGTATCCGGTTGCAGCGAGACCTGCGGGTGGCACAGCAGTCGGAGACCTTCCCCCAGAGACTGGTCACGGCATAATCTGAAATGAGGGCTAATACTTTGTTTCATGTTTAAATCGATGGATTCCTGGCACGTTTGCCGAAGTGATCCCTACCAGGTTTTCTAGGTAACCATTCGAAGACATCCGGAAGAGACGTCTTGTCTTGTTGTTGGGGNGGGGGGGGGGGGGGGGGGGGGGGGGGGGGTTACTTTGGACATGCCCTCGGCTTGACATGCCCATAGCCCTAAACCCCTCAAGATCCCATGCCGATATCGCTTGGGCATCTTATTCTCTACATGGCAGGCCCCCAAGAAGAGACCCAAATGGGGTCACTTGCCGGAATACAGCCCATACGGCAAGGAAGCGCCACAAGATACTGGGATGTTGCATTGTCGCAATCCGTCTCATCTGACAGACATCTACTCAGTGTCTGCATGCTAGGTATATACTAGCCTAGGGGATCGGACAAAGGCTATTATCCCAGTCTTTACGCGCCTCGTTCGTTCATGCCCCGTAGTATTTCGATAGAACTTGCTATTAACCCACAACTCTTCGCGCCGTTGTCAGCGCCATTATGTGTCATAGGTCGAGGTAGGACCCGTAGAGCGAGACAGTCCAAGGGCATAAGCGCATTGAACAAATCACAGCATGAGGGAACTCTCCACACACGGCCGACGGCCTCGCACCTTGGACGTCAGATTAAAGTCCATCGCCCGTGGCTGTCGTTTCGGGGAGTCCTCTCACGGGCCACTACCGATCCCAGCTTATCTAGCGGGGATCTCTCTATGTACATGTAGTACATCCTACGGAGTACACATGCGCCTGTACCTCCATACTATGTAGGTATATAGGTAGATCATGATGAGGCGCAAATGGGAGTCAGTCGCAGACGATCAAGACGATCTACGCGAGTCTATTCTCGCCCGAGACGCAATAATGGGTGCTATTTTTAAACGGCACACGTTCTGCTGCGTATGCCGACCATCACATTGAATACAACAGAAGCCGCCAAAGCAATCTGGTAAAATAGGCCGGCTGAATGGTGTAGATCATATGAGTCACATTAACGTAGATCCATGGCTATATGCTCGGCGATGGAGGTTGTATTCGACGGGAAGTCTGCAGCCTGGGTGGGGGGTTCACTGCATAGTTCGAGACTTGCAGACTCGCAGACTCGTAGATGATGGGACTTGCAGCAGTAATGTTCGGCAGGAGGAGTCGCGTGGGAATGCCAATCGCCGCAGGTCATGCCACTGTTGATACCTGTTGTTTTAGAGTCTCTTGTTTTATTGTCGCCATCACCGTCTGGGCGTGATCGTCAAAAGGTGCGCTGTGGATGCTTTGTAGGTAAGGATGTGAGAGAAAACGCGGGGCAGAATCGAATGACAAGATTCTTGGAACCTCTACCTACGTCCGCCCCTCATACATTATGCACAGGCAGGCATCAGGTAATCCAGGAGAAAGCCATTGGATGCAGTAAGCCGAACTGTCAAACTTGTTTCGGCTTACGAGAGAGGGTGAGGGAGGGGGGAGGAGGGAGGAGGAAGGCCAATTGACGCAAGACGGGCAGGCCATTGGGCGTAGCAGATCCCAGCAACGCGGGAAGCCAAAAAGCCATTAACGATTGGAAGGCTCACGATCCAAGCAGTTGGGTTCACCTTGCAGACCATTTGCAGACCATTTGCAGACCATTTGCAGACCGTCTGCATCCCCACCAGCCAGCCAGCCCTACCTACAGACCTGTACCTAAACTCCAGCTACATGCCTCCTACCAGCCGGCCTGCCGGCCTGCTGAGTATCCTTAGGAGGTACCCAGCCCAGCCAGCTTACCCGCCTCCAGTACATCCATACCTACCCAAAGGCACCAGTACCTAAGCACACCAGTACCTAAGCACACCTATACCGGGCTACCTATGAGAACCTACAATGCTAGGTACCTACAGTGGGTAGCAAAAACATACCTAAGTGATGTAGGGTGACCTACCTGCCCTACGGCCTTACTGCGTAGGTACATGATGTACCTACTTGATGACACTTGATGACGGATGCGCACAGGCCAACCACAACGGCCCGGTGGCGGCCACTGGCGGCTGGCTATCGATAGCGATAACCGCAGGCGCTGTGACGCCGATGATTTGGCAGTCTAGCGCGCTGGTCCAATCAATTAGCCTCACTACTCCGTAGTATGTCTTTCACTACAGTCTGATGAACATCAGATGAAATCTTCAAGGCCTCATCGCCGCTCATCGCCGCCTACCACAAAATCGGGGAAATCATCCGGAGAACTCGGGAAGGAACAAAATACAAAGGCGAGAATAAGGTCCCCAAGATGACGAGTCTCAAAAGGTCCGTGGACCCGTCTGCCAGTAACCTGTCGAGCAAGGTCTACGTGCGATCGACCAAGAGCGGCAAAGTCCAGAAGATTGTGCGCGATGTCTACCTCCGAAAAGACATCCCCTGTGCCTCTAAGCTCTGCTCGAGATGTTTCGATTCAGCACCTAAGAACTCAGTTGGGAAGACGAGTAAGCTTTCCCATGAGCCTTGAAAAAATATGCAGCCACCATTCCTGACTTGGTCACAGTGAACTCCTTCGTCCTCTCGGACAAACCCGCGAGCACCAAGGATTATCCCCAAGGACATTATCTCGTCCCAGATACGAACGCCTTACTCAATGCCATGGACCTCTTTGAGCAGAGCTCGGCCTTCTACGATGTCATCATCTTACAGACCGTCCTGGAGGAACTGCGCAACAGGTCCTTACCGCTGTACAACAGGCTTATTGGTCTCACAAAGAGCGAAGACAAGCGCTCCTACGTCTTCTTCAACGAATTCAGGATGGAGACCCACATCACTCGACAACACGATGAGACCATCAATGACCGGAACGACAGAGCTGTCCGGCAGGCCGTCAAGTGGTACAATGACCATCTTGCTCTTAACAAAGGAAGGCGACCGCCGGCCACGGTCATGCTCACTGATGACAGGGGAAATATCGAGAAGGCCAGGAGTGAGAACATTCCCGCGTCTACATTACGTGACTACGTTTCGGGCCTAGAGGATGCAGATCGTCTACTCGACATGATTGCCGAGTCACAGGAGAGGGGTATCTCGAGGGAAAAGGCTGCTGAGTTCCTGTATCCCGAGTATTACAGCATGTCGAAGATGATGACTGGTGTCAAGAGCGGCGTACTTCACCAGGGCATTTTTAATGTTTCGCCATACAACTACCTGGAGGGTTCAGTCAAAGTACCGGCGTTCCCAAAGGCGCTTCTCGTCCTAGGAAGAGACAACATCAACCGCGCCGTCGACGGTGATGTTGTCGTTGTTGAGGTGCTCCAGCAGGATCAATGGAAGGAGCCGTCGACTAAAATCATCGAGGAAGAAGCCATCACGAAGAACGAAAATGCCGACAATGAGGAAGGAGGGGATTTCATTACCGAGAGAGAGAGGCGCGCCCTTCAGGAGCAGGTCAAGAAGACTCAGGGCTTGAGTACCGAAGGAAGGCCGCAACCCACGGCGAAGGTAGTCGGCGTCATCAAACGAAACTGGCGCCAATATGTTGGCCATGTCGACCAGTCGTCCGTCAGCCAGTCGGCAAAACAGGGCCGAAAGCAGGAGAGCGTCTTTCTGATTCCGATGGATAAGAAAGTACCAAAAATCCGCATACGTACAAGGCAGGCCGGGGAGCTATTGGGGAAGCGAATACTAGTTACCATTGATTCTTGGGATCGGGAATCACGGCATCCGATCGGCCATTTCGTCAGATCTCTTGGCGAGTTAGAGACCAAAGCTGCAGAGACCGAGGCGTTGTTGCTCGAGCACGACGTACAGTATCGACCTTTCCCCAAGACCGTATTAGATTGCCTACCTACAGAGGGCCACGACTGGAAAGTCCCGGGCAGCACTGATGATCCTGGGTGGGCGAACAGGGAGGATCTCCGAGGTCTCTTGATCTGTAGTATCGACCCTGTTGGTTGTCAGGACATCGACGACGCGCTACATGCCAGACCACTGCCAAACGGAAATTTCGAGGTTGGCGTCCATATTGCAGACGTCTCACATTTTGTCAAGCCAAGCAATGCCATGGACACCGAGGCAAGTATCCGCGGGACGACTGTCTACTTGGTAGACAAGCGCATCGACATGTTGCCGATGCTACTTGGAACAGACCTGTGCTCATTGAAACCCTACGTGGAGCGATATGCCTTCTCCGTCATTTGGGAGATGAACCAGTCAGCAGACATTGTCAGTGCGAGGTTTACCAAATCTGTCATCAAGTCTCGTGAAGCATTTAGCTACGAGCAGGCACAAATACGAATCGACGACGCTTCGCAGCAGGATGAACTCACGCAGGGTATGCGGACACTGATGATGCTCTCGAAGAAGCTGAAGCAGAAGCGAATGGATGCCGGAGCCCTGAGTCTGTCATCGCCTGAAGTCAAGGTGCAAATGGAATCGGAGACTTCAGATCCGATCGATGTTAAGACAAAGCAGTTGCTGGACACTAACTCCCTCGTGGAAGAGTTCATGTTGCTAGCGAACATCAGTGTTGCTGGCAAGATCTACGAAGCATTCCCGCAGACCGCCATTCTCCGCCGACACGCAGCACCACCCAAGACCAACTTCGACGAGCTCGCCAATCAACTGAAGGTCAAGCGCGGATTCGAACTCCGCGTTGACTCCTCAAAGGCCCTCGCCGACTCGCTGGACGAGTGCGTGGACCCCGCCGAGCCCTTCTTCAACACGCTGATCCGCGTCATGGCGACGCGCTGCATGATGAGCGCCGAGTACTTCTGCGCGGGCACGCAGGCATACCCCGAGTTCCGGCATTACGGCCTGGCGTCAGAGATTTACACACACTTCACGAGCCCGATCCGGCGCTACGCCGATTTGGTGGCTCATCGGCAGCTCGCGGCCGCCATCGACTACGAGCCGATGCACCCGGCGGCGCGCTCGCGCGGGCGGCTCGAGGCCGTCTGCAAGAACATCAACGTCCGCCACCGCAACGCGCAGCTGGCCGGCCGCGCCAGCATAGCCTACTACGTCGGCCAGTCGCTGCGGGGCCGCGTCGCCGACGAGGAGGGGTTCGTCATGAAGGTCTTCAGCAACGGCTTCGTGGTCCTGGTGCCCCGCTTCGGCATCGAGGGCCTGATCCGGCTGCGGGACCTCGCGGACCCCGAGCCCGAGAGCGTCTTCGACGCCGACAGCTACACCCTGAAAACGAGCGGGAGCAGGGAGGTCTCGGTCGAGCTGTTTATGAAGGTCCTGGTCCGCATCCAGGATGTCAAGGATGAGGCTACGGGGAAGAGGGGGGCCAAGATGGAATTGGTGCGGGCTGGCTGAGCCGAGGGCGATGTGTGATGTGTAGCGTGATAGCTAGCCTTGTGGCTGAGGAGGCAGATAGATATAAAGCCCACGGTTACAGAGGAGGGGCTGTTAAAACCCAACAGGCTAAGGCACCTGGGACCTAAATCAAGAGATGTGTACCATGCACGCGATAGTGGGAGAACATACGCGTACACCAAACGAGACTAAGGCGCCGCCAAGGGCGACGAGGTTAGCAAAGGTTTAGTGATAGAGATAAAGCGCCGTATCCGCACCACAGGCCCGAGCTCGTGTCTCAGAGTTTAGAACCTCTTCAAGATCCTGACCGATTGTCCACCACCACTTATTTTATTGTTACTGTTCTAGTTTGGACAGTATCCAATTTACGTTCTTTCTTAGGCAATTTAATAATATGGGATCAGGTATCTTCACGGCTAACGGCCCCGGCGGCCTTCCGTCCCCGGCCTACACTGAGATGGAGTCTCTTCCTACGTACGTGGTTGCGACGCTTTCTCCCTCGGCACCAAGCACCACGACCGCCGCCACCGCCGCCGCCGTCACCGTCACATCTCCAGCCCCGACCCGGACCCCCGACACCTCAATCCTCAGGCAGCCCCCACCTCGCAGCATGCTGGACATCGGCCACGAGGACTCTATCCCGTCCACACTGCCCTCGCGACCGGCGCCATCCTACCTTTCATCCTCGTTGTCGTCATCATCAGCCTTACCGACTACGCAAGAGCCAAGGCCGCCTCGCCGCCGGCGGCTCTCGGACACAAAGCCCGTCTCCTCGCTGGGCCTAAGGACGGCGAGGGGGGCGCGAGGGAGGAGATGGAGGAAGGGTATGTGAAGGTGGAGGGGATGAGAGTTGGGAAGGCGTAGGTAGATGGGATACAGCGAGATGTGGTTGGCTTGGGCTGCGTCTTGGGCATTCTAGTAGGTATGAGGGCGGCAATGGGCCTGGGTTTGAGGTGTGCAGTGCCGAGACGGGATGTGTCTGGACGGGTAGATGTGGGCGGGGAGCCTGCCTGTCACAATTAAAGAGAACAGGAAGCGAGGACTTTACGACACCCCCTTCCTATTTATTCACCGGCACGACGGATCCTTTTATTGCTGCTGAGCGCCCTCCGTTATAGGAAGGGCGCTTGTCGTGGATGATATTCCTTCGGGTTAAGCTAGATGTTGGTTAGCAGATTCTTCATTAATAACCCTTTCGCCAGTTGCGATCTACATGTAGCAGAGTAGTTGGTGGGTGGTTACTGCCCCTGACTCGACTTGGCTGGAGCGCATCACGTCACGCCGTGTCGAGGCTGAAAAGATCGGTTAGATTTAGTTTTATGTTACCGGACGTCTATTCCACGGTACATGCTTCCCATTGACGTCGAGGGTCCTCGCTGGATCGCCCAATGGTCGTTTAGTTAGCTCGCGCCACCAGCGTCAACTTCGCTACCATGCGAGTCTCTCTAGTCTGATCCGATCACAGCGGATTGTGGGTTGGAAAAGGAAGCATTGATACTGCGAATATGGACAAGCCCGTGTCACATTCTCGTCGAACTCCTAGTGGGTATCGAAGGCTCTATGATTAGGTCTCGTCTCACTGGCTTCGTTATTTTCCTCGGCCTTGGAAGCCATTTGCTGCGACTGGTAGTTAGAATGCCTTAGCGACCGACCGAGACTACCCACATAACATAGAATTCTTGGTGGCCGTAGCCAATCTTCCATTGTAGACTAGTATACCTGTGGGCTCATACCACTACGAAAGTAGTATGAACCCACAGGTAACGACAGCATTTGTTGGTATACTTAACCCATCTAGGGTACTCCGACCCCTTTGAGACCTACCGTGAATGGGGGGTGGTCAAAAAGGAAAGGGGAAAAAAAGAAAAACGTACAACACCGGGGATTCGCTGGTCGTCACCGACCCAACTACTAATCCGGCGGTATCTGGCTTATCTAGGGTAGAGCGGACGGGATGCCGAGTTTTCCAGGTCCTGTGGTCGTACGTGGTGGTGAAGTATCACAATTAGGTTTATATCTGGAAGCACGAAACACGTAGCATCTTCCTGCGAAGGAGAGACAACATGATCCAATAGTCCATGGATACCAAAATAAAGCTCTACGCCACGGGTAATTCAGCACATATTGCTCCAGCCTCACATTGATAGAGCTGCTTTGCGCTATGATCTTGGCATGGCTTCTCTTCATGGAGGGAATAGGCGAAGACCACGCATAATTAATACCGGCATACACGCATATGTTTGCTCGTTTTCTCAGCGCAGTAGTACGGAAGTTTCTTTCATATCTCAGCTCCCTCACCGTGGCCACAGTTTTCCGGTCACGATCGTCCTTCGGCGAAAGGGTGCGAACTCGTTGTAACGTCCCGTTGACACAGATATGGACACATACGCCCTTGCGTCAACCTGGGTGGAACTGATGGGCGTATGTAAAAGGCTGATTTTGGACATTCATCCGCTGTCTATTGGTATCGAGAAGCCACTGCCAACGGTTTTCCAAGGCCTACGTAGCCAACAAGTTGAAGCATATAGAATTTACAACAAGGCGACGATATATCGATTCGCTACAGGTACGGTCGTGGTTGGAAATCGGAATCCTTCCCTATACAGCGCATTTTCACCTGCCAGTAGCCCATGTCGTCCTTTACTTTGACCTAGCAGCCGCTGAGAATGGCAAAGCATGCTCGATGGACGGCCGTGGATTCTGCGAAGGAGGGTCCCATGCGGCTTACACATATGGCTGAGACTATGGGAGATGTAACCAGGTAAAGGGAAACCAGATGTATCAATTTTGGCTAGGAGAGAAGACCGCTGAAAGTCGATATGCCAACTAGAACCACGGGACACGATCATTCATGCTAGTGAGCCTTCATAGCGATTCTCGTTTTATTGTAACAACCCTGCATCTATTCTTACATTACATATAGATAGATGTATTGCAACTACATCAATAGATCGCTCTCACCCTATACATCGCATTAAGCTACGGACGACAGTCTAAGCGTCTTCTGGTAGGTATCGCTTCTTAGGTCAGTACGTACTCGTATGCATTCTGGAACCAATGCCTATACCATCCGGCCAGCGGACCGACACACCCATCCCTGTCCCATTACGATAGAGGCAAACATAGGAAACTAACGCCTTGCGTCGTCATATCTAGTATATCGGAGCAAACTCTCCGAGAGATGGAGGGAGACCCAAAGAACATATGTGCCTTTCCATCTGAGATGTGGACAGGCAGTCAGAGAGTCGCCCGTGGGAGGGTTGCGGATG
Organism: Xylaria sp. JS573; assembly: GCA_000966885.1. Taxonomy (NCBI): domain Eukaryota; kingdom Fungi; phylum Ascomycota; class Sordariomycetes; order Xylariales; family Xylariaceae; genus Xylaria; species Xylaria sp. JS573. Next base: position 75,019 of record JWIU01000004.1, on the reverse strand, counting down.
CCGAAGGACAGTTTACAGAGAGTTGGATGGGATTCGTACCACTGGCTATCTACATATCTGGGGCTACGGAGTAATAAAGCTTGGCCAAGGCATATACATAATAAGACGACGGGATGACTGCGCTCGGTCGTCTCACGAGTCGCGTCTACATAGGGGCAATGATCTACAGATGAGGTTCACCTACACAAATAAGGTCTTCCACCACGCTGTGAAGACTGCCGTCGCCATTCAATAAGCACCGAACCGATCGTCTGTGACCGGGGTCCAGTGAGAGCGTTATCTCATGGGTTTGCAAGTCTGCCGTTTCCTCACCAAAGGCGCATAGGCGGCCAGCAGAACGGGCGCTTTCTGGATCGAGCCCAGAGGGGCCTACACACAGATACATGAGGTCTAGTAACTACCACAGTAGTAGTGCAGCGTGGACAAGGTATCCCGTACCCTGGCTACCGCTACGACACTTTGAGCGAAACATGCCGGAAATTCGAGAAGGAACGGCGAAAACGGATATGTGATTTTCCAGTTTCGGCCATCCCCCGGCAGTGTGTTGACGATGTTGACATGGTACAGGGGCCCCGAACTGCCCGGTCCCCATTGCATTTATTAAAGTGAGTGGGGGTTAGGCCAATTATGTCAGCCATTCGAACTAGGCACGGACGAGGATATGTGTGTTCCGAGGGCGTCACCATTCAATGACTGACTGATCTTGGAAGTCCCACGCTGGAGAACCGTGGTCTGCGAAATTACCGTGAGTAAACACTTACATGTAATAAAGTTCCCGGTTGCCAAGCACGTCGAATCATCAAGCTGCCGACCAAGCCCGGGCTTCGACGGCCGGCCGTGCTCCTCTAAGACGCTGTGACTGTTGGCTGGCTGGTGCTGTGGAGATTGAGGAGGCTCGGACCGCTTGAGCTCGCGCGTCATTCAGCGGATGCACGAGCCAGATTCGGACGAGTTTATCCAGACGCTGGGAGATAGGTTGCCTTGATAACTTGGGGGGTGGCCCGTAACAATTCACTTCGTTGTATGTACTACTGCCGGATGGTATCAGTGCGAAAGATGTACATCTGGAATCTCGCTGAGCATGGTTTGGGACCGCTCCCCACCACCAAGAACACCACCAAGAACTTATCTCATTTCGAAGGAGCCTGGCTCTTCCTGGCCAACTTGAGGTGTCCGTTGCGGATTAAGCTATATCGGAGTTCGGACAACCCTTAACACACGGTTATCTGCTTGAGATACGTGGGCGACGAGGCCACACATGTGAATTCCCGAGATTTCTCGATGGTCCCCCGCGTACGATTCGGAGATTTCCGTTTCATCGGCGCGCACGCAGGGACAGACCGCGATATCTGTGCCACCAGTAATGGCACTTCACCCGCCACCTTCTGGGGGAAGTTGACAATGAGGTCCTGATTATGAAAGCAGACGGGTGCACGATGTACCAACGTCGATGTACCTATAAGACGCTGTCTTAAGGGGAGCGATTGAGAGAAAAGCAATCCCATTTCTGGCTTGCCATGGCTATCACCTACCGGAAATGCAACCTCGTCTGCCGACGTTAGCCATCAACAGCAGAACGACATGACCCAGTCTCTTCGGGAGCCAGACTTGATCCTATTCTGGTCGCCATCATTGCAATGGTCTGGTTAAGTCATATGTCGGGAAGTCAGCCGTCCTGACTTCAAGAAGTGGGGGTGCCGTTCGAACCTCTATTCATGAAGTTCTGGAGCGCGTTTACCTATAGGTACCCAGAAGATAGTCAGCCAAATGCCCCTCTTGTGAAAGCGAGAGATTGCAGACTGGCACATCCTGTCTTCACAATCACCAGGGTGTTCGGAAGGGTTACGAAAGCGGCGTTGTCGCTGATGTAAACACCATGTCGCTGGCTTAGAGGGGATTACACGACCAGGCACTTGGTGATCTGTGTTCTCTATGGATATGGCCATGTTAGCACTATGGCTATGGTCTTTTCACGATGGAGGGGAACCACCTTCTAGGGTAATGTGTGGTCTTCTTAGGTATAGGTTACCCCCGGTATAGGAAGATACACCTAGTTTTATGACGATTCCAAAGAGGTCCCCTGTGGGCTTGGGGGGTTGGCGTACGCCGTTGTGTCAATGTGCACTTGCGATCGATGTGTACCTAGAAGATGCGGTGATCCCGAGTGGGAGATATCTCAAGTCGTTGAATTCAATTCGGCCGTTGCGATACCACCGAATCGTCCTTTCTGTTTGATCTAGAGCCTCAAAATCCTTCTCCCACCGCCGACAACAGATCTGTTTCGAGGTTTCAGCCGCGATAATCGTTGTCTGTAAGTAAGTATGCAGTGACCCCTTATTCATTACGGGTGAGCTGCTTACGCCGCATGCGTTTGAGAGTTGGAAGGTGTCCGGCATTCGGCATTTTACCCATTCGGCATACATGCATGAATGGCGCCGTCGACTGGGTCTACCATCCCTTCGTTGGACCGGGCAATTTCTTGTGCGGTTGCAAGTGTGCCGCCAATACGCAGGGCTACATGATTGTACCGCATTTCCGATAGTTGAAACTTCTCGACTAATGATACAGGGCAACTTAGTTCATCGACGTCTTCGAAAACGACCGAAGTTCGAGAAACTACAAGAGCCCGTGCTGCTGGCATCGCTTTCGAATAGCGTACCGGACGCTCTACAACAACATACCTACACAAATTATGTATGAGTAGGAGTAAATTAAGTACTTAACATGGATTCTCCATAAGCCCCCGACCTGTGGATGATAGGGGAGCTACCTAGGCATGTACCACATCACGTACGGATTATACATACGGCGTGGAAGATGTCGTGCATACTGCTAGTCGGCCGTCGAATCCATCGGCATTACCCCCGTGTGGATTTCCGAACGGGAGGCTTGGAGTATCGGTCAAAAGGGACAGACTGGCAGGCGCTTTGGAAGCATCTAGCGACATAACTATGTAGCTAGATATGTATATGGAAATAGCGTATTGCCAGATTACGTGCGTGGGATCAAGCCAGGCGTGCCTAGGTACATACAGCCGTGGCTGCATTTATGGAAAACATCCCCAGCAAATGGTTTCGCGATGGCATGTTTGATCGTCCAAGCGCGCATGAATGGATCCAATACATACGATGGCGTCATGCGCGTGTACATATAGTAGGGCTGATAGGTAGATCCATGGAGGGCATACGGATGTACACAATAAACATACATACCATATGTAGTACATGGTGAAGTTCGCAAGACTGGCGGTGAAGAGTCGGGTCTATATCGATTTGATCTACCTTGTAAGATTTTGATGAAGCGACCAATCATATATATCCCAGCTGGCCCCGCTAGCTTAATCAAACCAGTCTGTCAGTTCTGTCTGTCGGTTCTGTCTGTCAGTTGAAGATCTCGTCAGTTACGCCCTGATTGCATACCCAGGTACCGACTGTAGCTGTGTAGTACACGTACTTAGATATGTAAAGAGGCTTCAGGCGTCCACTCAAAGCCACCGTGCCTGAGCAGCTGCTGAGGCGGTAACATTGGCGCATATGAGCTGAGGCAATACTCTCCCGATTGCTCCGGGACTGCATATTCTTATTCGACCTGCAGTCTGTCGGGAATACTGTCGGGAATACCTGTACCTACTTCACCTAGGACGCAACATGAACTAGCCGGTCTGGCTAACTCGACTTATTCATCTCATCTCGGCCTTGGCTCTACCTAGTGCATATGCCCAAGAAATCGAACCATGGCTCGTGTGTACCTATTTGACTGGTGTCATAAAGCGTGCGCTGAAACCTTACTGGGTACCTATTCGTCAGCCGTGGTGCCGTGTTCTCGCATTCACACGCCCCGCGGACGAGCTGCGGAACTGGGCAAGAACAAGGTGAGCAACCCAACGTCCAGGATAGACCTCGAGGCGTGTCAGCATGCGGTCTACGATGCCTTGAGTAGGTAGGAGGTAGGTACATACCTACTTGCAGTAGGTAGATGGGTGCACGACAGGCCGCCGATGATGACCATCATGTCAAGGCCCGACGCTGAATCAACCTAATCACCGGCACGGACCTTCTCCACAGCCATCTCGTCCGTCGAGGATCCCCCGCGTCGCGGCGGGCGCGAGGCGCGCCTTCTTGCATGCAGCTCTGGAGGTGCCAGGGGTGCTCGACGGGATTCCATGTGGCTTGGTGAACCTTGAGTACCTAGGCAGGTATGAACCTTGCACCCTACCTAATCCATGTGTTTCTGGCCTGCCGCATATGCGGACTCAGCAGAACATAAAAATGAACCGTATCCAGGTACACGTGTCGTGAAGATAGGTAGTTAAGCTTCAGAGTTGCAGTCGAGAGCTCGTGACGATATTACATAAAATAAAGTCGACTTGGTAAGGTTCACGAACCACCTGTTGACTTTCATCGATCCGTGGACCTTCGATCCATGCTGCCATGGATGTGATGAAAGGGAGTTGTAGAAAGCCTCTCCAGTGGGTTGCCGCTGCGCCCTAAGGATGCATTCGCTAAATTAGCTTATCAGGTCATGTGGCCACGCGATTGTGCACCATGCTCAATTCCTTAGGTAGGGAGTGGTATGGCGTTGCAGCCATGATGGATTCGTTATATCTTGCGTCGTATCCGTAGTGCTGAGTTACATGTAAGACGGTCGCTTATCAATGTTCCTAGCTGTACGCATATTGCTGTGCCATAATATTGACTACGACGCTCCGGAGAATAATGTGGCACCGTGGTCCATCGCTATGCCTCGGAGATTTATTGCGTCGTTTGTTTCCATAGTTCACCGATTTTTGGGTGGGATATGACGTGAACTGGAGGCGAGGTTCCTGAATTTCCATAAGCCGGAGAGTCTGGCAGTCTGGACTCGGACGATATCGTAATAATGCAATGACCGTACAGAACCCCTTGACATAAATGTCTCAAGCCTCGTTGTAAGCTAAGGATGCCAAAATGCAAGCCACATCTATAAGACGGCGTTTGAGGAATTAGCGCACATGGGTAAGGGCGCTTACAAGTGTGTAGCTAGAGCATGAAGGAATGTGAGGAGCAGAGCGGGAGGGGTGATGAATTCTCCAAGCTGATGTCTCGAACCCTTTTTACCTTGCGAACAAGCAGCTACACGAGATACATAGAACATGGAGTTTTTCCGACCTTTACGTGACCTTTACATCTCGCTCCGAGCTCCGAGCTCTGTGAGACAGCCGACTAGGTATTTGGCGGAATGACCCCTGACCTAGACAAAAGCGTGCAAAGCCACATATGTAGTAGGAAAGCCGGGGATAACCAGGTATCGATCTGGCCAGTGAGAGGCCAGGTGGACCCTCCAAAACGGAAGTATGTATGAAGTAGGATGCCCATCCACGTCTTACGAAGATCACGGGGGCAACTGGCAGCGCGAGGAACCCTTGACCCGACCTGGGCGGGCCGCTGTATATCATGGATACACGAGAGTTGAACGCCACTCTGGAGATGGCATACCTACTACAACGCGTAGGTATGTAGATACACCGGCAGCGGGGATGAGTGCAATGACTCGGAGTTGCTCTGAACCGCAACAGTAGGTAGGTATGCACCTACCACATAATTTGGCGTCGGATGGCCTGTCCCGCAAGCGTGTCTCTCCCGTCACAGTATTGAGCCGAGCCAAGAAGCTGTAGACTGCGGACCGTAGCGGGCAAGGCCAGAGGGCGGCTCGCGCATTTCTCTTATCATGCCTAAGGTAATAGGACCTACTGCCTCATAGTACTACCTGTGTGTAGTAGCCGCAGTTACTATGTAGCTTTTACCTCGAAGAAGTAACGCGATGTTGGGCGGCGCATAGACGCTCCGCAGTGGGAGCTGATTGAGCCATCCACTGATATGCGGTTAATTATGGGGTCTTCGCCATTGATCGCCTGGGGCTATCGGGATCGTAGGTCCCGCTCCCGTGATCGTCCGTTGCGTACATATGGACCTACATAGTAGGTCCGTACTAGGGATCTACTTGTACTCGTGGGCTGCTAAGGCTGCCGGTCATGGACCTATGTAGTCCCTAGTCCCTAGTCTCTGGTCCCTATTCCTTCATGATGCCATCTGCTGTGAACTACCGTAATCTATACATACTAATACACAGTAAGATTGTCTGGTTGTATTAGCCCACATTGCGGAAGAGCCTCAGAAGACAAGGAGAAGCCTATGGCGGATTCGTTTGACCGCTCCTCTTGACTTCCTGGGGGTCTCGCCGCAAGCCTCGGCAGTTCCTTACAGAAACGTAACGTCAGCACCACAGTAGGATGATGGGAAATAGGCATTGCGCATTGTGCTGGCTAGAACCGACGGCTGCTTTGCGGCTACTCTGCGGCTGCTTGTAGCAGTGATCGGGGATAATAACTTGGCTTTGAGCTGAGATTCCGGAATGGCCAAGGTCGGGAAGGGCTAGGCCAATGGTAGCAATACACGATAAGCGTCGTTGTTTCATCACCTGCAGGCTGTCAACCTAACGCTCCGCCTTCCTGAACGGCCGATTTGCCAGATAAGCTATCGATCTGGCATTGCATAGCTGAGTAATGTGCCGGGACAGGCCCTGCTGACATGCTCGGTACTAGGTAGGTTAATAGGCCGTGAAGACACTTCTGTCAGGAATCAGGATTGAACACCTTGAAGACATTGTCCAATGGCTGTGCCGGAATTCCGGACAGCACACCCACCAACAAGCTTTTCCAAGATCCGGTCACAAGCTCACCGACACCTGCACACCGCGGGGTCTTCTCCCGTGTGAACAACTTAGCTTAACAACAGGGCCGTGGCGGCGTGTTGCAAGGCAGTCTTTCACCGGTTTGCGGTAACACCTGTAATATTGAACTGTTGCGGGCACACTTCCATATTACTGTTTCAGTGATTGATCGGTGCGGTCGAGTCAACAGCCCTCTCGACCAGCTCACGATCGGCAATCTAATCTCAAGAACTGGCCAGAGGCTGTTGTGTCACGTCCGCCGGACTGGATGGAAGGCTTCAGGTTTATTAAAGAGGTTGCATGCCGCTAGGCCACTTTTGACGAACTACCAACGTTAGGTAGGGCTCCGCCGTGGACATGAGATGTCAGGATGTGTCCGGTAATGCACCTAGAGGCTGGAAATCGGGGCAGAGGAAGCCGGCGGGTTTCATTCGCACCGGCTACCTGAGACAATACTTGACGAACGGCTCCGAGAGACACGGCATGCATGCGATCGACAAATCCTCCGCGCGCTCGCAACGAAGTGCACGTTTCTTACACGTTGGGCTCTGCTTTCGGGAGGGGGGCAGGGGGGTGGGAAGGGAGCGAGGCCAGATTGGCCCGTCTGACAGAGACATGACAGACAGAGAGGCTACACAACCAAGACCCGGATGCTGTAGAACATCAAGGTGTCTAACGAGTTACCCAGCTTGGGAGATGCCGAACCCTGTTTCGGCAATAGGGTTGCCAGATGGAGGGGGAAACGAGGACGAAGAAAGTTGCTGAAAAGAGCCATTCGCGTGATGCCATTCGTCAGCACCCCTGCCCCCCGAGCTTGTCCTCCTATTAACCCAACATCCAACGTAGTTTTCTAGTTCGTGACACGACACACACCACCCCGCCCCGTCCTCCCGCTGGCCTGCTTGCGTGCCTGCATGCCTGCCCACGAGGCCATCACAATGGGGGATAAAGGACGTGTTAGGATTCTCATTCGCCCGCTGCGCCCCATTTATCCCTCGAGTTGCTGAACTTGAGCTTGGTCTCTTACTAGGATAGCCAACAGGATAGATGATAATTCGATTACCAATGAAGCACGCCAGACAAGGGCAGCAAGGCAGCGGCGGGGGCGTCGAAGATGGGGCCCGTCGAACACCTGGCACCTCCCAAGCCTTGTCCCGGACGGCCTCGGTGCTGAGTGGCCCCAGGCCATAGCTGCAAGGAACACCAGGAACACCAGGAACACCAGTCGTATGTAATTGGCAGCTGTATGCATTGATGTGTGTAGCTGTAGTTGTAGGTAGCAGTAAACACCATCACGACCTCACCATCTTGAATATACTATTACAACATACGGTACCTACGAGTATGAGCCGAGCTAGGTCTTCGGCCCAGTTCCAGAGGTAGGTACAGTGTATAACACGGAATATTCCGCAGATGCATCCATCCCCTTTAAATTCGCATCTCTGGCGTCTGTGTGTCTGTGTCTGTGCGGACTGGAATGCACATCAACCCCCGGCCCGTTCTATTCTATGTACCGTGCATACACGGTAGGTACAGGGCAACTTCAATGTTTCTTTCTTCTCTACCCCATGTTCCACGAGGTGCGTATCAGGGCCAGGGCCCCCGCAACCTTACCATGCTGCGAACCCTGCTCGGCTGTCTAATACCAGGGGCGGCGCCAACCACTGATCCTTGGAAATCCCTGTGCCGGTTCCTTTCTTGTCCTTCGAACGCAGCAGCGCAGCTAAACCTTTTTCTTTTTTCCCCTCCTGATTCAATCTAAGAGAAAATGTGAGAGAGACTGTGTGTGTGCGCGCGCGCTGCAGGGGATCTCGTCAATGGATATTAGCACCGATCACACCGCAGCGATCGCCCGCGCTCTCAAACACCACACAACTTCCAATGTAAATACGCGTGTGCCATGACACCCATCTCGCATGTGCTATGTATAAGTACGTACTCCGGTATTGTGAATGGGGGCAGCTTACACAGCCAATGACGATCTTGCCGCACAAGACATGGGCCGCCAGGTAGGCGAGCAAGCAGGTGCCGCAAGAAACTCGGCTCTCATATCAGTTCTGTGCTCGCTTTCTCACGCACCCACCAGCCCACCCGCCTATCTACTAGTTAGTTACTAGGTACAGTATATACTTACCTAGTATCAATCTCCCTACCTAAAGATATGTTGTAACCGAACTAAGGCCAGCCGATCCTCAAGACAGCATAGGTAAGGGTCTCCGTGCCTAGTTGTAGTCAAGCGTTGGGTTATCTACCATACCCAGGTAGGTAGAGGTAGGCAGGTAGCGTAATTAGCCCACATGGACCCGGCATTACCTACCTACACGCTGCGTACTGTATGTTGCTCATCTGCTCACCTGCTGCTACCTACTACCAAGGTAGGTTACCCTGTTATGTACATGTCGTCGTCGAAACACGCGCACTTGCATTTGTACTTGGACCTACATACATACATACATACCATGTGGTGGAATTGATACTACTGCAGGTCCCCCCCCCCTCCCCCCCCCTCCCCCTCAACCGCCAACTCACGCACACATACACAAAGGACGTACATACATGCACCCATCATCCCGCGCACCGCAGTAGCAGTGGCAGTAGCGCCAGGGGATATACATATTTGCCTCCTCACGCAGCCGTCCCCTCCATGTAGGTATGGTATGGAAAGCCGGAATACACATACATAACCAACATCCTTTCCCTCCCCCGGCGGCCAACCCCTCCCCCATCTATCTTTCTAACAGCCTTTACTGCCCGTTCCTTTCACGGAGTACACATTCCATTGCGTCACGTGTCCGTACGCACATAGGTATATATATCTACCATTGTATATGCCACCACATCCCGAGCCCTCTTCGGGTTCGGTCGTATTCACCGTATCGTATTGTGTTGTGTTGTGCGCGCACGGCCGTGCAGGTACTCATCCCATACCTACTTCGGTATATCAACCAGTAGGGTATACTTTCTCTAGAAAGTCGGCCGGCCCCTTTCGTTTCGTCCCTGTGTAATCCCGGAACTACTTTCCCTACCTTATTACCTGCTACTCACATACAAACAAAAAAGAGCAAAACCGAAACAAGCACGCGCACACATACGAACACACGAACACATTTACACGCAAACGATCTCTCTCTCTCTCTCCCCGTCTGTATCTTATCACTTACACAACAGAACGACGAGGGCCGGGGGAGGAAAGGAGGTGCAAAGGCCCTCAGGCCTCTCTTATCGGTCGTTTTATTATCTCAACAAAGCCGGGGATTCCTTCGTTTCAAAAGCTCACCGTGACTCCTGTTCGCTTAACCTACCCGGGACTCAAAACTGCGGCTCGTGTTCTCAATGGGACCGGTTCGCCCGCAATCGAAACAAGTAAAAAAGCCGGGCCCGCCTGTTTCCCAACCCCAGCTGAACGAGCTGGTGGCCGACTATTGTGGGAATATTTTCCAATTGTCAGTTTTCCTCCCCTTCACCAAGTTTCCTCTTTCGTTTTATTTCGTTTTATCTTATTTCATTCTTCTCAAATCGTATGTATCTGCGATTTATCTTATTCTGTTTGTGCCGACTATGAGCGGCTGGTTTGCACGGCCTCAGCTGGCTGAGTGATTGCATGCACAAATCCCATGTTTCGTTAGAAAGAAGGAACAAAATATAATACCAGAAAAAAAAAAAGAAAAAAAAAACCCCCCCCATCGAATGTGGTTGATCTCACAGCGTCTGGGACGATGCCTTATTTAGGTGTAGCGGGTACTTCACCACAGCTGAGCGCTCGACAGGAGCCTGCAGGCGGGAACTTGACAGTCGCTCGGCCGCCGATTCCAAATGTCGAGAAGGGTCCGTCCGTCAAGTGCGGTGGAGAGTATGAATGTGAGATCGCGGGCTAACCTGTTCTCATATAGAGCCGCCACCGGTACCACCGCCTAACTCTCCAACGTCCCAATCTGGCACTCCCGCTAGACATCCGAAGCAAGAGCGTGGCCGGGAGGGTCCTGACGGTCCTGCTGATTATCCGGGATTCCCGGGACAAGAAACGGTCCCTCCGCCGGTCCCTCCACTGGAGGTGTTTCCTCCACCTCCGCCTCCAGAAGAGCCTCTCACGCCGACGACCCCGCCGATCTCGGCGTCGACTGGCAGTGAAGTCGATGCGACTACATTCACTTCTTCCGTTTCCTCGAAAACAACAGATACTACCGAGGACTTTTCCCTCCCGCCCACGATTACATCTACACCGGATTCCCTTATTACGAGCGACCCTTCGTCCACTAACACCCTCATTACCTCGGAGGAAACTCTCGTTCTCATTACCACAACTCTGAGTAGCGGACTCGCACCGACCACCATCACTCTCGGTCCTGGATCTCTGTCACCTACGGGCACGGCCGCCATGTCTACCCCAGGCCCGGGCAGCGGCAACCCGGATACCACAAGCGAGGATAACGGCGGAAGCAACAACAAACTAACCATCGTACTCAGCACAGTTTTGAGTGTTGTCGGTGTTCTCTTGATTGCAGCAGCGATATGGTGGTGGACAAGAAGCCGACGCAGACGGTCGGCGTTGTTTAGAAGAGGTATCACCCCGATAGGCGACGATGAGATAGCCACGTGGAAATCGAACCGACCGGAGAAGGAGGCGAAGGAGGAGACGGACCGGTATACCACGCGACCGAGCCACTCGCACAATGCGTCGACGTCGACGAACAAGAAGGCACCGAGCCTGATCCAGTACCAAAACGGCGGACGACCGTCGCTGGACGTGGGATCACCCAATAATTTCATCAACACTAAGTTTAGTTTCGATCTGCCCCAATCTCCGGGGGCCGTCCTAGCACGGGCGCCAAACGCGCGATCCGGCCTAACGGATGACGCGGTCCCGGGTGACGACCCCTTCCTGCCTTCCCCGAAACGACAACCGTCCAGGTTGCACAAGCCCCCGCCCAACTCGGCGAGCGCAAATTACGGTCGGGCAAGGGGGTCCCGGAGCAGCAGCATGAAGAGCTCGATCGAACCGTGGCATGCCGGGCAGCAGGCCGGACAGGTCGGTGGCGCCGAGACGTATCCGCGGGACTCGAGCGATGCGAACCTGCGCGGCGGTCACGGCCGCTTCCTGTCGTTTTCATCGATCGCGCCGAGCCCAATACATTTCGGCGACAGCGACCAGCTCACTGGCCTATCGCCGCCCCCGTCGCGGCGGAACGACGGTATCGGACGGGGGCAAGCCCTCAGCTGAATGCTGAATTTCGATCAACCCCGAATTTCGATCTACCACCCGTTTCATCACTACCCCACCGTCCCACCAGCCCGCCCACGCACCTGAATCTTGTTTTGGTGCCGGGCAGGGAACAGGCGGCCTCGTTTGTTTCAGTCCCCGGGGGTTCGACGAAACCAAACCAAGCTGCGGCTCGAGTTGCCTTGGTTTATCGAGGCCCTGTCCACTATTCGGAGGCTGAGCAATTCCGAGGCTGATGAAGGACCAGCCCTTTGCCCCAGGATGTGTGGCCCATCCTGGCAAGCCACGTTGATGGTCAATGCAGCTATGTACGAAGCGATCGAACGCCCGTCATACGCCATCTTTTTTCAAAGCATACGCATGATTTTAATATTTCCTTTCTTGCCCACCTGGGACCACGATATCAATACCATTTTTATTGCGTTCTTTTTTCAATGATTGTTTCGGAGTTGAGGAAACGTGACCAGGCATAGCACGGAGGATATACCCTGACTCATTTGTTTTATCTTCTGCTGCTGCAGAGGCAGCGAATACAGGCGGCCCCCTGAATATTTTCTCTTATGTGTTGACGCATGCATTGATAGGGCTTTACGTAGCGTCGGGGCGGTTGGTTCACTGGAACCGGCGCGATGCAGACGGTTGGGGTGGGTGACAATACGAGTTGCTACATAAGAGCTCGCATACCCCTGTTTAGAAATAAGGAGGGTTGAGGAGAGTGGGAGAGGGAGAGACAGATATGCCTGACATTACCCAACTCATACGAGATTCAGAGATAGACTGTGGTCATAGTAGTCCCAAGTCTCGGGCTAAGAAAACATGGATAGCTTAGCAGACGGATAGCTCACTCAATTCTGAGATGTATTTGATCAGCTTGGTAGAAAATCTGCTTGAGCTCGTCCGTCCTGCTGAAGTGCTCATGCAGCTGTTGCTGTCTACTACCGTAATGGCCTACCTGATACCCAATGTCAATGCCTTCATGGTATGAGCTGTTTGTTACCTCGTACAAAGCGCCATCCGACCTAGATAGAATCTGCCTACTGTGCTTAGATGCCATTATGTGCCTGTTGGCGAATGTTGCGATATGCCCGGTGCGGCGTGAAAAGGCTGAAAGGTTGTGAAGTCAGAGAGTAAGTACCTATCGTGGCTGCGTGGGGAAGAAGTTGGTACCTCTTAGGTATAAATTCTGTCAGCAGACCTCTTTACACGTACGCGTCTCTAGCGCGTCTGGCGGGACGTGGGGTAGGTACTTGCCTACCTACCTACCTCTGTATTTGTAGGCACATGGCCTCTAACCTCCTTGAAGCTATGGGCTTTTTATCAGAGTACCTACATATTACATATAGGCGCTAGTAGGTACCTAAGACCATCCCGATGGAACATTGAAATGTTTCTTTCGCGACTACACTAAATTTTGACGACAGCCAATGCCAACCTCTCTGCACGCAACTGCAGCTTCCAATGTTAGCCCAATTGACTGTTGATAGCTGAGCACGATAAGAAGTGTCTACTTAATCTACAAGCATCCGGCAATCAGCATCTGGGCATGATCCGGCCTGTCAACCTTCGTCATGCCTCCTCGTAAAAGTGACGCGTCGTCTCGACGCGGCGATGTGTCGATGGCCCAATTCGTCTACGACGGCGATGATATTGACGTCCCATCTGCCCCTCCGCCCATCGCGACAGCACCAAGGCCAACGCCAACGGCGGAAATGGACACCGACCGGCCAAGCGACTCAGCGCCTCCCCACGACAGGGAGAAGGAGAAAAGGGACCCCAAGGACACTGTCAACATCGAGGTACGCCCTAGGCAGCCAGCTACATGTACTACTCTACTATGATGGGCCAGCCGCCGCAGCGTCATGCAGTTGCAAGTGGATGGATGCTGACAGCGCTCGTGCCCCCAGGACCTCAACCTTCCGAAGTCAATCATCACGCGACTGGCTAAGGGCGTGCTGCCGCCGAATACCCAAATACAGGCTAATGCCATCCTGGCCATGAGCAAGAGCGCCACTGTCTTCGTAAACCACCTTGCCAATGCGTATGTTTCGTAACAGGAGAACCGGGGTAGACATCGGGATAGATATGCTGAACAGTGGACGTGATAGGGCGAACGAGCATACGCAGAGCTCCAACAAGAAGACGATTATGCCTCACGATGTCTTCGCCGCCCTCGACGACATAGAGTTCGGCTTCATGCGCGAGAGGTTGGAGGCCGAGTTCAAGAGTACGGCCTCCCTTCCTCCTGCTGCCTACTCCCTTCTTCCCTACCATCCCCCGAACGCCTTCATCGCAGGGTTTGAAGCAATAACGGTAGCCCGCTAACGCTTAGATACCAGAATTCAACGAGGTCCAGACCACGAAACGCAACACCTATCGCCGGAAGGTGGCGGCGGCCAAGAGGGCAGACAAGGCCAAGACCACCGGTGGTGGCACCGACGCTGATACGTCAATGATGTCTACGGCATCGACCACCGCGGACCCGGACACGGCACCGCGCTCCAAGAAGCTGAAGCCGAACGCGCCCGATGATTCTGCGATGGATGTTGACGGGGACACGACACACGACGTCAGTGATGCCGAGATCGAGCCAGAACGTGAGGAGGAGGACGACGACGATGAGGACGAGGGCGGTGAAGAAGAGGAAGAGGAGGAAGAGGAAGGGGAAGAGGAAGCGGATGATAAAGAAGATGACCAGGACCGTCTCGAAGAACGGGAGGCTCCTGACGAGGATGAGGATGAGGCCCTGGACCACGGCGACAGTGACTAGACATCCTTAGGATCGGGCTCATGGAAAGCAAGTAGCTGGCGCATTGTGTTATTTCCCCCGCTCCTGCTTTGGGTCGTCAGGCGCATGCGGTAACAAGTCTGCCACTTTCTTGACCTGACGATTAATCGGCGTTAGAGAAGGGCCGAGCCAGGTTTCTAATTCAAGCGCGAGGAGAGAGAAGAAAAAAAGAAAAAGAAAAAAAGAAAAGGCGCTGGGTCATACAGATACTCCAAGAAGGCATAGAAATCAGGCCTCTGGGATCGAGCTCGCTGGGCTTCAGCTCACGTCCATCGTGCCTACCTACAGTGCCGCATGAGATGGACTCGCACCCGAGCCAAATGACTGAATGAACAATCAAGACCGCATCGCGATTTATGCCCCGCCTCCTCGTGTTTTTGATCTGGAACTTTGGCTCTCGAAGGATACCTTCAGCTGGCTCTTCGTGGGACCCGGAAACGATGCGAGCCCGGAAGTCTGGCTTGTGTGCTGTGATCAGTACTATGATTACATAGACATATGTTGTTACTCGGGGGTACCTGTCTATCTTGACACTTCGTACACGATCCAAATCCATGCCACTTGCAGGTCTCGTGTAGTTGGGCATCGATCGTTTTATGCACACAAAGATTTTCACCAGTGACTACCGAGGCCGGTATCTCTTCCGCTTCAATTTACTTGGAACCATTCTACCTCCACCCTCGGGGCACATGGACGCTACCTATGGATAGAGCATGTCTGCTTAGGTGGCGGCAAAGATGATCGGATGAGCTCTGCCCTCTGTATTCTCGCTTCCTCTGCCATAGTGTCCAATATAGGACAAGTTTTGATGATATTTAAAATACTATCTTATAATGGCATGGTGTTCTATATATGTAGATGCGTACGACTTGACATGCATATGCGCACGTGTATATATATGCGTATATATGTATGTCCCGACATTCCAAATTATCCCAGAGTATCAGTCCCCCCGGTTACTCGAAGATAGTCCTGTTGAAGAAAAGGGGTGGTGTCTGGTAAAAGTAACCCCTTTCCGCCAAAACTTGATATATGCAAGAAAAATAAGACAATAAAATAAAAACAGCAAATAAAGACAAAACAACGCCGTGAAAATGAACAGCCACACAAGGTATAATACCCTGACTCCGTTTCGCTGATGCATGCCAGCCGGACGTCGTGATGATGACGTTGATGTTGATGTTGATGATAATGATCGCGTTAAAGAAAAACGCAGCAATAATAAACGTTTCTCCCCCAAACATAGTCAGCTACCTCCCGATGCCCTCACCTCTCCATCGGTTACGAATAGATATGCCCATACAGCGCCCCTCGCCCGCGGAAGTGTCCTCCTTCTCTTCGCCCTCCTTTCTCGCGACTATTATTTGCCTCCCTCTTTCTTGTCATCATCTTTCATATTACCCAGAGCGTCTCACGGCTGACTGTTGCTAGAAGGCGGTCCGAGCTCCGCTACCAACGAGTCAAAGCCGTGTTCCCAAGCGGTGGTGGCGGCTACGGCCGATTCTGATTCTGACCGGGCGCGCGCCGCTGACTCCCTCCTCCCTGCTCTCTTCGCCGACTCTTGCGCGGCCTGTATATTGCTCACGTGGGCTAGCCTAACACTTGCATCATCCAACGAAGATGCACCCGACTGCGGAACCGTTGCGGCTGCGACGTTGGCTAGCATGTACTGCACGGGCTCCTCAAGTTCCTCGATCGCATTATCATCGTCATCATCACCCGTCGCCTCCGTTACCATGACGGAAGGCAAATCATCAGGCGGCAAATATCCCTAATAAAAGCCGTCTGTGCCCACGCTCCCTCTGCTAGAAACTGAGTTAGGATATGGCGTGCTTTGAGCCGAGTTACTGCTGGTGTCGCTCGGCGTTGATGGCTCGACAACCTGACTGCGGATACACATAATCCATTCGTGCTGTAGTAGCTCGACAGCGCTTGCTCTCTTCTTTGGGTCCCTAACGAAACACTTGGACAAGAAGTCGGCTCCTTGAGGGCTCAACTGATCCGTACTGGGGAGCTGTGGAGGATTGCCCTGAGCAATGTTGTACATGATTGCCCATTCATTATCGAGATTGGACCAGGGCCGGCGTCCAGTGACCATTTCCAGAATGACGCAACCCAATGACCACACATCTACCGCCCCGGCACGACCAGGGTTCTCACCCTTGATGACCTCGGGCGACATGTACATGGGCGTGCCCGTCATCGACTTGTTGGCTTTCGTAGCTGCGATGCCGTGGACCAGGGTGCGCCCTTGACGGGCAATGACCTTCGCAGCGCCGAAGTCGACATATTTGATGACACCGTTGTGGTCGAGAAGGATGTCTGGGTACAGCATAAGTGGGAAGTCTGCTAGGACGATGATTGAGGTGAAACTTACTTTCTGGTTTAATATCACGGTGAGCGATGCCACTCTCATGTAGGTAGGCTAGTCCTTCAAGAAGCTGCAGTGCATAGACCATGACGACCTGCTCATCCTCGATGCGGCCATGTTCCAACAGGCCAGCCAGCGAACCACCTGAGCAGAATTCCATAAAGATGTAGACCCTGTCGCGATGCACTTCAATGCCATAGTAAGAGACGACGTTAGGATGGTCGAGGACTTCGAGGACACCCATCTCATCCTTGATTTGAGTGGCGATCTGTGGTATCAGCTTAGGGTCCTGCAGCCGGATCTCTTTCACGGCCATCAGATGGCCGGTGTCTAGATTCATGGCAGCGTAGACATTGCCGAACGTGCCACCACCGACGAAATGCCCCTGTTGCCACCTCATCGTCACGTTGGTGGCAGAGGAAGAGAGGTATGCCAGCGAGCGGTCAACTTCGTTGGACACCTCCAACACTCGGCCCAGTCCTTGCCTTTCCGAGATCGTCTGTCTCTGTACCTCCTCGATTCCTGAGATCCTCTGGGAACGCTGCTCCTGCACATACTTGAGGGCTTCCTCATCGTCGAGCATTCGATTCTTGTCGAATCGTTTGAATTGTCCGATGAGAGCCTCAATGCGATCTCGCTCCGACTGCGCCGCCTGATTGGATTTGGCACCTAGAATGTCAAAGTGCGAGATGAGTAGCGACATGCAACCCGACACTTTGGCCCGTAGCTTGGCGTACTCATCGTCGCCAAGTCCGAGGATATGACGACCCCTTGTCATACGCATGGCAAACTCCAGGGCAGGGACTGCCCAACGGAAAGACTTCCGATCGGTGACCTTGCAATCATCGCAAATGAAGCTTACCCAGTCCAGACTGAGCTTAGTGAGCTTCATGTTGTTCATCTGGCGGCGGTTGCTGTCCATATAAAGGAGAGACCGTTGACCAAACTCGGTTGCGAAGACAAAACACGTTTGAACCAGGTCCTGGCAATCCAGACCCTGAGTTTGCTTCCGGATAATCTCAACACTGTCCATAAACGTGTTGGACAGTTTGAAGCTAACCTTTCGGATCTCAAATAGCCTGGTGTTGACCTTGTGCAAATTGGAGCGCGCTTCTACGATGAGATCAAGGTGCATGTCGATCGTCTCCAAGAAGCGCTTCCTTGCATTGGCCAATCTGACCTGGGATCCGTCCGCTATGAGGCGCATCTGACCGACTTTGAGGTCCGTAGATTCAACGTTGAGAGGCTGAGGGCTTCGGTTGCCAAACCAATGCAACGGTGCTTCTGGGCGAAGTATAAGTATGTATGGGTCCGTCGGGTCTTCGGAGATCTGTTCATAGAAGCAAGTCCGCAATATCGTCTGAACCTCTTCGTCACGACCAGCGAGGGCGGGCGACGCGATGATTTGGATCCCGTCCACCTCATCTACAAGGAAGTGCCCAGTGATCGAAAGCCGTTCGTATAGCATTTTGAGGCCTTCCGGGTCGAGGGCGATGCTCATATCTGAGGCATTTTCATAATGTTCGCTCAACATTCTCGAAAACCGTTGCAACATCCTCTGCCTGACCCGGACAGAATCGAGCATTTGCATATATCTCCTGCTCATATCGTCGGGACTTTCCTTCGGTTTTCTTTGGAGCTCGCGCTCAAACGTCTGGCTCAGCCGATTCAGAGCCTTGTAAGTGAGGTTACTGAATTGTTCAGCGACCTCGACGTCGCCGCCAACAAGGTGCTGCCCAATTTCGTTGGCAAAATCCCATTCTTGGAATAGTACCTCGGCCTCCTTGAATGTATTCTTATTCCTGCTAAGTTTCCAGTTCAACATTTTAAAATAATACTTCAGGGCATCTAGCACCACCTGATCGAAGGAATCGTCAATACAGGGAGGCAGGTTCCATCCCGGCTGGGGTTGAGAAACCATTAAATTATCCTGTTTGATCCGGATGGCAAGCTTTAGCAGGATCTGGAATTGCGAGATCATCTGGTCCTGGAGGATGGGCGTCTGCTGGGTAGTCTCCTTCATCTTTCTCGCATAAGCCACCCTAACTTTGATAATTTCTTCGATTAGTCGCGACGGAAAGCTGATAAGGGTAAGTATTTCTTCGATGTATGGAGGTAGATGTCGCTTGTGGAAAGCTGCCGAGTTCATAATGAGGGTTTCCTTGGCTTTAGCAATCGTATTAGAGATAGGAGTAAGCATGCTTCTTCGGATGAGCGATTTGGTCTTCAGCGCATGTTCCTGTGTGGCCGTTTCATCGTCTTCGTGCAGCGACCTCAGGCCATCCTCTTTCAACAGGCGATCCAGAAACGAAGTCTCATCGCTTAGACCATTGGTGCTCGGTGACCTCTGCTTTGTCCTCTGGAAATCTAGTTCGTCGTTCCCAACCCACTTCTTCAAGATTGACAACTCCGTGTTAATCATTTCGTTGGTATTGTACCATGACATGACGGCGTCGCAGGCTTCTTGGAAGGACTGTGACGTGGCAGTCGGATGGGCAGCCCCCAAGGCCTGCCACGAGGGGTACAGACTCTCGCACTTTTCGATCTTCTTGACGACGTCTCTGATTTGATCGATAGCAGGCTTGCCGGCCGTGGTCTCTCCCTGCACCTCGAACCGAATAATTTCGTCGATCGTCCGGTCTAAGTTCCCTCGCGACTCCTCCACTATCCTCCGCTGGACGGCGAGAGACCGGCCCGTCATCTTGGACCTGACCCCAAGCCACAATTCGGCCTTGTGAGCGGTCTTGCCGCCTTGAAGTTCCGAAGTCCCGATAAGCCGCTTCTTCTCCTGCTTCACGACATCACCCGTCAACACAGCTGCCAGCATACCGTGCCACTCTAGCCGCTCGCGATTCACCGGGTCTTTGATATCATCCTCCGTCGGCTGTGTGTCGTCGATCAGGTTCTGGAACATGATCGTCTCATCATTGGGAAAGCGGTCGTCGTAGGGGCCTTCGGAGGAAGGGGTCTCGCCGTCGGATTCCTCATCTGAGTACTCTACGCTCGGCGTATAAGGATCGAAGTAGCCATTCGGTTGCTGATCTTGGCGTATTATGCGCAGGTAGGCTGGCTGTTGGTCGCGGAACTTATCGGCGGGATCTCGCCGACGGGAACCGGATCGAGTAGCAGTGGAGACGAAGGACTGTTGTGACGGAGGACCTCGCTGCGGGGCATAGGTGCTAGACGGCGTTCGGGTGACGTGCGGTCTCTGCTGCTGACGGCTACCTACACCGTTTGGCACGGCATTGGCGCCTGATTCGCCGGTGGAACCTCGCTGCCTATTGGCAGTGTTGGCCACGGAATTGGGGGCCAGCGATGCCATAGAGCCAGAGAGGCCCCCGTCGCCGTAAACAGCCAGAGACCCGAGTTCATCCTGGCGTTCGAGTTCGTGGGGGTCGGCCGCGTAGTCCTCGGAGGAACCTGAGCCGTCAGAATCGGTCGATATGGCGATAGGCCGCGGGTTCTTAGCCTTGTCCTGGACCAGCTCGACCTCACCTTGGGAGAAGCGGACAGCGCGCGGTGATGTTTCGCCCGACATTTCGATGCAATATCGGATGGAATTGGCTGGAGCCGGGTCCAGAGGCGGATGAGTGGTCAATCAGTCTGTCATCCGGGGGTGGGATCTTAAGATACAGCTGCGGGAGAGAAGCCGGGCAATTTTAAGCAGCCAGTTAAAGGAGCGACGACGGGGTTCGGATTCGAGAAGAAATTGAGTTGCTCTGCAGCTAGACGACGACGTCTCAGGTCAGCGACGATGGGCCGGGTTGATCCATGAAGGAGAGAAGGCAGAAGAAAAAAAGATGTTAGACAGGATTGCCTCGGGCTCTGTGCAGGTTTCCGGCAAGGCGTTGATTGGATCGATGCGATTGAGGCTAACTAACCTGGTAGTGCGTGTGGTAGGTAGTGACAGCACTTGCGACTGCGATTGCCCAGGAAATGGTCGATGCCCAGGTGGTGACGATGGGAGTACCCAGCGAATGGGGGGAGGGGAGGCGACCCGGCCGATCCAGAGAAAGTACCGTGCTGGTTGCATAAGCGAATTTTACAGGCCAAATATGACAATACTATGTACTTAGACGTATACTATTTTCAGTGCTGTTTTCAGTGCATTGGCATAGCCTGATAGCCTGACCGGGAACCCGTATACACCTATGCAGGCCTATGGATGCAGGCCTATGGATGCAGGCCTATGTGGACTACTTACCTACCAGCGCTGCACATGTGCTATATACAACAGCCCTGCTGAGAACATTGAAGTTTTATTTGTTTATTGTCCGTGATAAGCATGACACCAATGACTCCCGTCTACATGTAAGAACATTGACTTTTGTAGGCGTGGTCCATGGCTCTGCTCCCGTCCACTCCGTATTACTCCCAACTACGCAGCGACGGACCAAGCACTCCGGAGGTGAGAAAGCGTTGGAGACTTCGATGTTTATGTACTTAGACAGGGTTTCATTCCCGTTATCTGCCTGTGTAGTACGGTGGCTTCATCACTCACGGGCATCTACACAGGTACACCTAGTTGCCTATGTAGGTACAGAAGATCTACTACAACGTAGGTATACCTTATCTATATCTACGGGTATTGATGTTTCACGAGGCCATCTACTCACAGCCCGCGTTCCGCAATACCTACAGTACCTCCCAAGGCGAGTATGTGCACCCCCTGACACCAGACCTGAGGTATCTTCATGAGGTACATTAGTCCCAGTGGTTTACCTATGTTATTATATAGTATGTAGAGGCAGCCCGTGCATGGGAGGCTTGCCAAGGCCAAGGTTTTGCTGCTGCAGGGGCGGGGTGCCCCTCATCTAGGTATCCTTAGGGAGGTACCTAGATAATATGAGGTACGAAGTACGTCTGGCTTTGGCTTGACGCGTGAAGTCATAAGCAATACCTTACCGTAAGTACCTAACCTTATTTCTGGTCCGTGCGCCATTCCGTTCCAATGCAATTTTCTAAAATCGCCAATATGATAGTGGACATTGCCATCAAGACTCCATAGATCTTCCTTATCCTGGCCAGCCATGTACATCAATGCGCATATGTTTGTTTGTGCAGTGAAGTTACCTTTTACTCATATTACTGACGAGCATCGTTTGCGAGTTTCCTTATTCGACTTATAGATGGACTTCATTCTCCCCGGTCTTACATGTCCTCCGCAGCTTGTGGTTCAGACGCGTCGCGTCTGCCATCCGGCGACTTGCCTATGTCCTCTTCCAGTACCCGTTTCAACGCCGACATAAGTAGTTCCCGGGACAAGCAGAAGCACAAGCACGATGCTCGTGCCATGGAAGACCTTCTCAAGCCTCCAATTGTAGTCAAAGTAGGCTCATTTCGCAATGTTGCTGCCGCCCATCGTATTTCAGGTACTAAGTTGTTCCCAGCCGCATCCTCCGAACCTCTCGGTCAAACCACGCAGTCTCCAGCCATTGATGCTTCTACCCCGAGAACACCTCCAGTTGTCGTTCCTCGATCTTGCCTCGCCTTCAGGATCTTTCGAGTCCTCCCGAAGTTTCGAGTCCAGCATTAAGATCCTCGATCTGGAAGGTCGCATAGCATCCCGGCCTGTTGTGCTCATTGCTAGGCTAGAAGCAGACAAGACTCTCTATGCGTTAGAACGCCAGGAACATGGTCTTTATACTTTGTGCCGCCTTGGATCTTGGGTAGATCTCGAAACGATTGGACAAGTTGCGAGTGTCTGTTACTGGTCCCTAATCAAGAAGCGGCCCGATCACTCGATAGACTCGGGAACATTACAGCCATTGATAACACCGCGATTGCACCACGAGAACAAAAAGAGAAGAGTTGCCATTGAAGCCATACAGTCGCTAGTCAAAAAGCCTGCGCGGTCTCGATCTGTCTCGTCATCAGCCCAAGCTATCGAGGTTACCGCGCCTCTAACGCCGGCTACGGACAATGTTGAATCACAGCCCGAGAGCGCCCAAACTACTCAGGATGCTGAACTTCCGACCAGACTCAATAGCCAAGCACAAAGCCATGCGGCAACGGAAGCTCCCAACACGGACGAGATGCCTGCAGTGCCAACCGCGAATGAAATATTTGAAAATATTCGATCTCAATATCTCGAAGCGCTTTATCACTCAATGGTACGTTTCTGGGGTGTGCTTCTACTTCTGTAACCATCTGACTCTCACAGGGATCTCTGGCATATTTCGCGAAAGGTCCCCTGTCTCGGGCTCGCGCTGCTTTCCACCTTGATTGTGATTCCAATTTAGAAATGAATGATTTGATAGACTTTTTGAAGAGCCTCATCAAGACCACCGTGCAGGTTGACAAGAAGTACCGGGAGACGATTCCAAGTATTATCTCCAAGATGAAACCAATTTTCCAAGACTCAGATGCCGAGAAAAGTACTTTCCAGACTAAAAAGCGAAAACTCAAGAAGATGAGAATTGGCAAGGATGGTTTGTATCCCATGGAAGTTGACCACGTTCGGAAGTGGTGGAGTGTTCATAAGCCACAGCCGAAGGACGACGAGTCGACAATATCTACCGAGCCGCAAGAGACCAAGCTCCAGATATCTTGTCTACGGTCAAGGGAAACGCAGCTCCAGATGATCGTCATTTTAGAAATCCTTGCACTAGAGTCACTCAAGACGTCTAGGGATGGTAAAGATTCACAGTTGCCAGGCCTGCCCCTTAACGAAGTCGAAGAGAAACACAAAGAACCCACCACCAAGAAGCGTAGTCGGCATAACCTACCGTTTCTCCTCGATGTCCATGCAGATCGGCTCTGTATCTGGCAGTCTACAGCATCAGACGAGGTCAACATGTTAGATGAGTCCCACGCAAGCAAGAATCCGGAAACGCAGAAGTCCCCAAGGGCCACGTCAGACCCTTTGAAAGACTTTTGTGTTGACATCATTGTGCCATTGTAGGACTGCCTAGATGTAATTTGGAATAATCGGAAAGCTGACTATGAGTATAGCTTCTCCGCGAGACTCCCGGAGCAATGCGATGCCATCAATCGTAAGTTGGGCGGCCCAGTTATGATGCCAGCGCCGAAGCCCAAGTCCAAGAAACCGGAGCCCGCGGAAAAATCAAAAGCAAAGCCTGGCGCGGCGGCGAAACGGCCTCCACTGCCCAAACCACCTAGAACGCTTGAGAAGGTACTTTCGAAGGAGACAGAGAGACACCGTAGGAGTATATCGCGTGGCCCCGGTGGAATGATCGCGTTGATGAGATCCGCTTCAACCCCAATGTTGAAACGGGAGGCCAGTGAGCCATTATCTATGACGAACCTTCCAAAAGCAGACTTGGCGGCATCGCAGGAAAAGGCTTCCCGCCCCTCGGTACCCGTAGGTATTAAGCGCAGGCCGGAGGATGACAGAGCAAAGAAGGATGCATTGATTCAGTCGGAATTGCAAGACGCCATTTCTGCACTCAGGCGGCCTAATAGGGATGCTGTTGGCAAGGCTATGGCTGAAGCAGCGGAGAGACGGGCTACTACCAGCCTCTCTCAACTAAGGAGTAAGTCTAGACCAGTTCACCGCACTTCTACAATATCTGGATCCTAACGATGTACAGAATCGCGGAAGCCTACCCAGCACCCGCAATTCCCGAGCATAGTCAAAGCGACCCCTGTCGGGAACCGTTTTAAAGATGTGTTCGCAAATGGCGCTAACCAGTCGACGCGCCCCCACGACATAGAATCGATTGAAGACCCTATCCCCCCGTCGTCATCGCTGATACCATCGTCTGCGCCAAGAAAACGCAATGCCGAAACAGCATTTGGCGTCGAGGCATCTCCGGGCCTCCCAAAATCAAAACCATCCCATAATCCAATTAAAGCGACACCAGCCAGGCTCCCGGCACAGAAACGAAATTTATTGTCAGTCCCGGATCCCAACCAGGCATCTGTCCTCGCGTCGTCGCCGATTGCCTCTCGGATGTCATCGCTGAAGTTACTCAGCACATCGGGAGGGCCTGTGCACGAGGACAGCGGAATCGGGATACCTACCTCGCCCATCGATGAGCTCATAGAGACGCCCATGAAGCCGCGGCTTCGTGCCCCCGGCTCCCTCGAAGGATTTGTGACAGTCACGCCGGTTAAGAAACGGATTCTCGACAGTGGCACAGCTACTACGAGCGTTGACAAGGATACAGCCGGGAACGGAAAGGGGGAAGGAAGAAAACGCTCGATCTACGAACAGCTGGGCTGGGACGACGATTTTGACGAGCTTGGTTAGGGCGCTCTGGTTCGGGGTCTAAGAAGCTAGATACCCCGACGGTGGACTGAGCGAAGAATTGAACTCGGAATCTTGGCTTTTGCGATGCATTACACTACGCAGTGGATACGGGTTGGGAACGAATCATGACAGTTTACGAAAAAGCATGGGTGGCGTTCTGCGCAATATAGGTTTCGTAGGCATCGTATCGCATATCGGCGTTAGAGCATGAATAGGAGTAAGATAAATTTGTGTAATAGATGAGTGGAACTTCACATAGGGACATTATAGCTACACTTATGTTAGATATAAATGTCATGCAGGTCCTATGAAGGATGAGTTGCCAGGATGTTGGGCGTGTTATGTGTGTTGACGAAGGGTATCTTGTTTCCCATATATCGCCTAGCCGTTCGATGGCCGTAAGGGGGGGGCTTGATCACGTTTAACTATTAAGAGGGAAGCTAAGCCTATAGAGTGTACAACGGTAGAGAATAGATATACAAATCAGCCCCTACTCTCCGGCGCTTCGGCAAAGAACTTAGACACCAAGGCCTTGGAGCAGCGGGCTAATACCGAAGCTGCTCGATAACCTCGTCAGAGTTGATGAACGCACACCGCTCCTTCAATTTCTGCGCGCTTATCTCGGGCCTCGAATCTGACCCGTCGACGGCGGAAAGCCCCTCGCTCGGTCCACCGACCACAAACACGTATATCTCGCCGTTCTCGGCGGACACGGGAAACGCGGGTCCGAAGCCAGCGAATGTGTCGTGGCCCTCCAGCCCCGGCCTCCCGGTGCTGGCAAACGTGGCCCAGGACCGCGCGCCTCGGCTCTGCAGCGCGTAGTCGGCCGGCGTCGGCGTGAAGGTGTACTCGTCGTAGTGCGACAGGTTCCCGAACACGTAGGCGAACTCGGACGTGTGCACCACGCCGAGCCCGCTCTGGTTCGTCGTGGCCTCTAGTATCGGATCCAGGATCGTCTGGTTCCAGTCGTACAGGTACACCTCGGACCCCGCCTGCGCCAGCCGCTGCGCGTAGTACACCGGCTGGCACGTCATCAGGATGTCGCGGAAGATGCGCGCGCTGCGGTGGAACTCGGCCGAGAGGTTCGCCACGGGGTCCGCGGCGAAGTCCGAGGTCGGGTACAGTGAGAGCAGCTGGTCTAGGTTGGCGCTGGCGAGAGTCGGGGCGTACGCCTGGATGAAGTCGTGCGTGTCCTGCGCCGTTGTGATGTTGAAGTCGGTGAAGAACGCCAGGTCATCCTCGCACCACCCGATCATAGTCGTCACGTTGGCGAACTTTCCTTCCCTGATGAGCTGCGACGGCGCCGCGGGCAGGAAGTCGCCGTCTACGGTGGGGAGCCATATGTCACCGATGTTGTGCGCGGTATCGGATACGTACGTAGCGAGGGAGGCGTTCAACACGGTACCCATGTCGAAGTTCCTCAGGCAGGCAATCGTCGCCTCTGAATGCAGGTCGGTCGTGTTGCAGCCAACGTAGTCCACCACAAGCCGCATGGCGTCGATGGTGAAGTTTCCCGTGATGCCGGGCTCGATGGCTTGGCTTTCGCAGATCCCCTGCTGGAACGGCACCGGCTGGCTCCCGCCGTAGGCCATTATCTGCATTCCCACCGACAGCCCTGGAGTCGAGTTAGAGATTGGACACCGCTATAGCCACTTAGAGCCTAGGACACACTCACCTCCCGACGACTGTCCGAAGATGGTGATCTTCTCGGGATCGCCGCCAAATATTTCTATGTTATCCCGAACCCACTCAATGGCGAGCCGCTGGTCCCTCAAACCCGCGTTCTCGGAGCCCTCGGACCGGAGGGCGTCAGACTGCGCAAATCCGAAGACTAGATCAAAAAAGACAAAAAGGTTACCACAACTAACCCACCGTGGGCTGCCATCAGCCCGCGCAGAGAGTCGGTCCACTTACACCCGAGACGATAATTCATAGCCACGTGGAGAACCGGAGTCCCGTTCTCGACGGACTCGAGCACCAGCCCGTCCGGCGCAATCGTGATCTCGCTGTTCTGGCCGGCCCAGAACGAGCCGCCGTGGATGAAGACGAGCACGGGCAGGCGGTCGCCGGCGGACGCGCCGCGCGGGCGCGCCACGTTGAGGTTCAGGCAGTCCTCCGACACGCGCGTCACCTCGGTCAGCGCCAGCGGCTCGAGCCAGGAGCCCAGCTGCTGCGGGCATGCCGGGCCGTACGAGCGCGCGTCCACGACGGTACCAGCGGGGGGCGCCGCGCGCGGCCGGGGCGGCCGGAACCGGCTGGCCCCGCCCGTGTCCGCGCCGTAGCCGATGTTGAGGAACACCTCGATGCCGTTGCGGGCGAGGCCCTCGTACGTGACGTTGGCCCTGGCATCGCGTACGCGCGGCGGGCCCGGCTCCGGACACGTGGGGTCCGCGAGCGCCGCGCTGCGGCTGAGCAGGGCTGCTGCGCTGGCGAGGAGGAGGGCGAGTGCGCGCATGGGGTTTTTTTTTTTTTTTTTTTTTTTTTTTTTTTTTTATTACGGCGTGTGGTCTGGGACGAGGAGAATGGGACCACGGCTCTGATGGGGTAAGAACGGGAGACGTCGTTTAAGTAGGTACCTACCCAATGCCAGCGCCACCCTCAGCCAGTCACGTCAGTTTACATCTACACCCATCAAGTCAAAGCAAAGGTTTGTCAGCAAACAAACAAGCTAAGCTGCACGATCCCCATGCGAGGGGCAAGAGCTGACTTAGACAAATGTCTCGATAGGGTTAGACACTCATGCATGCACCTATCGTGTGCGGGGGCTGGCCTAGACATTTCGTTTTAAGCCATGAGACGCATCCGACACTTCCGTCGTTGGTGGTGATAATCCGGAAATGACTACATGTATCAGTGGCCTTGATGTCGAGCGGCATAGATTTCTTACTGTGGCATGTTTTGTTTCGAGGGCGAAAGGTTGCCAACGGGTCGGTGGCTATATGCTCTGTTTTCAAAGAGCCATCTAGGCTATCGAAAATGTTTCTTAAGATATACACAATGAGGGTATATGATAGGTAAACACCAACTAACGTTAGGGAATAATGTATGGAATACTACATAGACTTCAAACCCCACTAGGTTACCGTCTCTCAACGCGCGGTCGTCGCCGCTCTGTCGGGACATGTCTTCAGAACAATCACCTCGCCAGAACCTGCTGAACCCCTTCCCACACGACCATCGATTCCTCGTATCTATCTTGAAGAGTGTTTGAGGCAGCTTCTTCGATGGTTCTGTGTAAGCAAGCCGGGCCTTCTTTAAAGTCGGGGATACCTACATGACTGGCAGGCAGGAGAATAGGTCCAACGTGGGACATGGGGTACTCTTAACTCTTCACTAGCAACCACGTTAGGTATAATATCGTTGACCAGCATGGATCGTACCACCTGCCCCCTTACAGAAACCATCAACCTTGAAAGCACTGCCTAGCGACGTAATCTTGCAGCTTTCATTCAGCTATCTATTTTGAGTTGCCGGTATACTCGAGTATTTTTACAGTCTTCGTTGGGGGTTTAAGGAAACGGATAGGGTTAAAGGTATAGCTTACTAAAGTATGAATGAAGGTCCGAGTAGTAGCGATATCAACACAGAGAGGAGATTCATATCTTTTGTGGGGTTTGCGTCGGATAATATTAGGCGCATGCAATCTCATCCGCGCGTACTTGGACTTGTAGCTGTTCATGTTGGTCCCTCAGAACTCGGTTTCTAATTCAGGTGTTCGGCTCAACGCTGGCCGAGGATATGGACAGGGCTAAGGTAGGAAACGACAGTTACAATCACCTCCCCCCCACCCCCATTCTCACGTGGGCAACAACCTGGCTGGCCATTTGTAGTATGTGTTTGGCGCTATCCTATCCAAGGTGTCTATAGACGTCCTGTAGATGTAGGTAGCTGGAGGTATTATGCTAGGTAGCTTACGTTGACGCGCTTTTGCTGGGGTCTATATGCTACCTAAGAAAGACGCGTCTACGTATGTGCTGGGTATACTACCTAACCCACATAATACTAGGTAGTCCGAAGGTAGTCTGGAATCAGAGGCTGAGCACGTGCTCAGTGAGCCAATGGGGCTTGCCAGATACCTCCCTAGGTATTATTCTACGAGTAGGTACAGATCCGTATTATTACCCATGTGCCCAGGTGGTTGTACATGTACCGGTGATGCAGACCTAGGTAGTATGTAAGAACATTACCGGCCCAAACCCTGGACGGTTCCAGGGTTGCCATTTTGAAACCCAGCTTGCCCAGCATCGACAAGAAGATCAGAAGCCGAGACTCAGGCAGTTCGGCAGCCTGGGCAGCCTGGGGTCGAGCCGGGAGCGACGCCAAGGCGGCGGTGCAGGGTGGACTGCACTGGCCAAATCAAGCAACCACGTTGCGCCGTTCTCGACCCTGATTGGCGGCTTCGTCTCTTAACCAATGTCAGAGCTCAAATTGATCGCGTGCCCTCCTCGAGCCGTCCGATGCTCATCGACGACCTGACGACCTGACGACTCTGACGACCCTGACGACTAATGACCACCTAATAAGTAACTTACCTACTCTACGTAGCTATCTTGCAATGGCCGCCACCGTTCTCGACCGATGACTGTTTCCCACCGTCGTACCTTTCTTCTTCTTCTTCTTCTTCTCCTTGTCGTGAGATGTGGCCTGGGCATTGATCTCGGGCTTCCATTCTCCTCCCTTTTCCAACTCTTGCTCAACATAACCGTGTAATGCTTCTATTGCGACCTCTTTGCGATCCGAGCCCATTGCCGTTTTCCAGACGACACAGTCCGTCCCGTTCGCCCTACGTATACGCGTGACGACGCTGCCCCCTAAGCCCTAAGCAGTCGTTCGAGGCCTAAGCCCAAGTCTCACATGGTGCTTCACACTTCCATAACCTTAGTTCCCACTTGAGCCCTGATATCGGGTTCAAGCGCCTTCTAAGCCTCAGTCAGGTTCCTGGGCTGATAGCTCGCTCTGCTTGCAAACTTTACTTTCCTCGCGCTCAAATATTCAAAATGACACGACCAAAGATGCCTCCCACACCGGCTTCTTCCACCGAGATTAAGGGCCAGGACCATTCCCACCAATTGACCTCACTACAGATATCCTTCGAGCTACCTCCATCAGCCATGGCAACCAACGACAGCGCCCAGTCTAGGAAGACGACATCGAAGAACTCACCTATCTCTCCCTCTACCAAGTCCTCGTATCCTATCCAGCCTAGCGAGACCGTCAAGTCGAGGAGACGTTCATCCACCACACAAAAGGAGAGCTTTGCACTGCCTCCTCCCCCTACGAGGTCGCGCAGGATTATTCAGATGAAGCCCAAGCCCCAGCAGCCCGCCGGACAGGCTGCACACGATAAAACGCCGCCTGCCCCCCCTAGTAAACCGGCCGGCGGGACTGGATCCAAGAGGAAGCAGCCATCGGCCACCAGCGCCGCCGGGAAGAAGGCGGCTAGGAAAACTGCCCACAGCGTGATTGAACGACGTCGGAGGTTCAAGATGAACGAAGAGTTTGCCACGCTCAAGAGCCTGATACCTGCCTGTGATGACGTTGAGATGCATAAACTGTCCATTCTGCAGGTATGTCTCGGGTGGCGGTTCGCCAATGACGCCTCGCTAATCAGATGTCCTGTCCTTAGGCTTCGATAGACTATATACAGTATCTCGAGGGCTGCGTGGCCCAGTTGCAGGCTCATCAGGATGACCCGTCAAATGCTACCACGCCAGAGCAGTTTACTCTTCGTCCGTCCAATGATAATGGCACATACGACGATGACGGGGGCAGAGAGGACGCCGAGATGGCGGGGTCAGAGGTCGTCTCGCCTGAATGCACGCAGACCCCTTTGCACTCTAATCAGTCGTCTGTATCGCCGGCTCTAGTAGCACAAGATAGTGCAAGAGCCGGACACCATCGGCACTCTCCCGAATCAACGAAAAATCACTACTACACCTACGGAGCAGTCACCGCGTCTACTTCACCTGCATTTGGTCCTCAGTCGCACACGCAGCCCCTGGGGACGGCACTGGCCTCACTGTCAGCGCAAACCAGTCCGACTTTGAGGCCGGAACAAGAGATGGACCAGCAGGCCTCTGCAGCGCTTATGATGCTCAACGCGGATCGCAGAGGGACAGGCAGCATTCGTCGTGGAAGGGGGATCAGTGTCAAAGACCTGCTCAGTTCGTGAGCAGCACGTGGGATTCTTGGGGGCCTCTACTGAATTTCTGAGATCGAGCATTGATTTACCTGGTCTGAAGACTAGCGCTAGGGCATAACGGAGCTAATCGGGGTGCGCAGGAACGAGGGCAGAAAGGCAGAAATGGGCGTCCCGGCACCAACTGCCATTAGGCTATGATGGAGTCTTGAGGAGTTGCTTTTAGAAAAATGGAAATTGTGTCGCACACTTAGGTTTTGCATTCTTATTCAGCGAACTGGAGGGGGTAGGATGGTACCTGCAGGATGGCTTTCTTCATGGCATGGTAGGAGAGCTAAATATGTGTAAACTCACCTGGTGCCACATGGGTCGAGTTAAGTCTGATCTCTAGTAACTAAGGATATGAGAATTAGGGCTGGCTCATATGGTAGTTGTGTTTCTTGGGGGGGTCTTTAGGTAAAGTGGTGGCATAAAGGCTCTCGTGCGGTACCACTGGTACCGCCAGATTAGCAAAACAGGATGAGTCATCTCTTACCCGCTGAAGGTATCCCATGATGCGTGATATCGACTAAGGGGGACTACCTATGGAGCAAAAACTTTACAAATACACATCAAACGAGTAGTGGGCAGCATGTTCGTTACCCGGAGCTTGAGCATCGACCGAGAGAGATACTATACAAGGTATAAAGAGGGCCGCTGAGCAAGGTGTACCTAGGCATTGAGCAGTAAAGCGGATCAACGGGTTGGTGTGGGCTAAGGCCTTCCATCTTTGAGCGCGGAAAACTCGAATAGGCCTACTGTGGGTTGAAGGCGCTAGAATAGGGGTTGAACGGAGCTTATTAGGTAGTTAACTTGGTCCTTCAACACGGATGGGAAGGGCACACGGCCATGGTGAAATAATACTTCCATAGCAAGTCTTTCTAACTCGACAACAGTAAGCATGACGAATTTAAGTGGCGTTGCAGCTAGGTTTGCCCTAAGCCCTTTTCTCAATACTGCCCAAATATATCGTTGCCTCTCTAAGCCCTTCTAGTTTTCTCTAGCAAGACTATATATGTTCGCATTATCCGACTAATGAGCATCTTCAATATCTTCGATGACCCGTGAAGTTGGAGTGTGTCCAATAACATACAATAGGTCGATGAACTGAAAGATAGGATGGGGTCGGACACGGGTGGTTAGGATCGAGATAACCCCCGGTATCCGTCACAAAGGGCGTTGAGATCGTAATCTCGCCATGCCTTCTTTGACACAGTAGTGCGACGATTGCAGGCTACCAGGCATCTCCCAGGTCCCCTACATGTGGACTTCCCTTGCTGCAACTCCTTCCACGCAACCCAGCATTACGCTGTAAGGGCGGTGCCTAGCACCGCGCTGGGCAATTATCTCATTGCCTATACTGCGCGTGTCAAGTCAACGGGTGTCGTGTTATCAAGGTCTCGTAGAAAAGGGGTACAGCTTAGATCAATAGAGCCTTGCGAAATCCAGCTTTCTCACTAAGGGCTTACCATAAGGCCATACTATGTCGTCTTTAGTGGAGGGTCCACCTAGGTCAGATCCGACCCAGAGCGCCCTGCACAGCTGTACTGACCGACGACTGGTACGTACGCCGTGATATGGGCTGGATAAGCTGGCCGATGGCGATGTACATCGTTGTCTCCTTACATATTATCGGCACATGTCGAGCAGCGTCAAGAATGGAAACTTCATATAAACGTCACACCTACGGTACCAACACCAGGGGTCAGCACAAATCCATCACTCATTTAAGCCCGATTGTACCCAGGCATACGTAACACGGTGCCTAATCACTAGCCTGGCACAGCCGTAATTACTAATGATTTGGGAATCGAAGGCATCAGTGTTAGAACGGTGTTCGATGAACGCAAGTCTTGCAAGGGGCTGACTTCTCCGATGAGCGTCTGTCGCGTGATCACATGCGTTGCTTGTCCATGACATCGAGGAAAGGGGGTGGTTGTTGAATTTAATAATATAATATCAGTCATTGCATGAAGCCTGAGAAACTACATGTCAGGTCGGTGAAAGCAGGGGGAAGCGCTAGCCCCAGCAACAAAGGCCTTCAAGGTTCTGTCAGATCGTCTTAGTATCATACTGGTCAGGACGACGTCCTATTGAGGAGACTTCGCAATATTAGAGTTGGAGTTTCATACAGATGGAGGAGCCTGGAGCCGGGCGCGATCCAGACTAGGATTGGTTAAAGTCACTGCAAGTTGCTTATTTCTTTTTCCTTTTTCTTTTTTTTTTTTTTTTTTTTTTTTTTTTTTTTCAACGACGCGGCGCAGGACTATAACCTTCCCCCCAAAGTCTTGGTCGCAAAATTATCACTCGGTTCGGGAAATGTAGTAAATGAATCAAAATCCCGGGTAGATAGTAATTGTCCACGCGCTGGAAGATGGTGTAGTGAGATCCGGAACCTGAATGCATCTACTCCGTGCGAGGACACGTAACGACCGGGACGGGGCAAAGAATTGCTGGTTCTTTATCCCCCAATCCCCTCTCTGTCCCCTCCTGGATCAGCAATGGGACGTCACAGTATGACGAAGTAGCCTGGCCCAACGTTTCACCGATCGCGCGCAGAGAAGATACGAGTGACTGCGCCATTTAAGTCATTGGGCAGACGATCCGGCTGGAACCTTTCGGCATGCCGGCATTTCTCTGTCTGCAATATAACGATGCGACAGTTGCTGCAGAAGCTAGAACAATGTAGATGGGTTGCCCGCCCGCCGCTTTGTTTCCTCTATTAAGGGGTGGAGGTGGGGGTTAGGGGGAGTCCTTTTGGGTAAATTTGGTCGACGGGTGAGTCCTGCTTTCCATTGGGCTCAACATAAATAACCTCAGGGCTTGACGTCGTTCCACAGGAGCAATTTACATGCGACGTAGGTGGTTGGTGTGCTAAATCCTACACCGGGCATCTATACCTTGTCTTCTGGCGGTATATGGCCGCGGGTAAGGGGACAAGGTAGTTTACACTACGGTTTAGGCATAATCTACTCTATGAAATATGCCCTCACTGACGGGTAAAAAAAGTTGATTCGCCTAAATTGACTATCAAAATTCCTGCTATTGACTGGATATTTTGAATCAATTTTCTCTCCTCTACTCAACCCCTTAATGGCCCTGTAGCTATAGACGATGTCCCAACTCAGGCCATAGCCCGACACGTTATCGGAGTAAACGGTATCGTCATTCCGCCCTTGGCCCTTCTCTATGCCTATGACGACAATGGAGCAAAAATCTTCCTATTCTCCTGCACAGATCGTTAGTATGATGGGACACAAAGAAAATCGATTGCCTTAAGGTGTTTGTCATCGGGAGGTTTGTAGCGGCGGCGGCGGCGGTGGTGGTATGCAGGACGGAGCTTACCTATTACAGCCTGGTGGTATGGGGCCCTTGAAAGATATCTTCCACACGAATTCTGGAAGCTGGACCGAGCCCGAAGTGGGAAGGCTCTTCGTGGTCGTTGTCAGGGTAGAACCTGCGGGTGATGGTTTCACTGGATCGACCTGATGTAGATCGGCTGGCTCCGGCGCGGGGGTGTTCTTGGACGTGGTTTTTGGAGAGGGATTCTGCGGCAGCGCGGGTTTCCCTTCGTCAATCTTGGTCGGTTGAGGAGGCTCGGGAGTAGTGTTGACTTTCGTAGTTCGTGTCAGGATAGGATTAGGGAGGGCAGGCTTCCCTTGGTCCGCTTTCGGCGTCTGGACAGAGCTGGCAATGTTCCCTATCACGGTTGTTAGTGAGGTCAATGTCGAGGGTGACTGTCCCTGATTGGTCGTAGGCAGTTGGGCAGCAGTGGGGGTGCTCGGTATAATGGTGGTTGGCGTAGTTCCTTGAGGGGGTGTTTTCCCTTGATCTGTCGAAGATGGTAGTAGAGTGGCAGGGTTACCTTTTGTTGTAGTTGTTTGCAAGGTATATTTAGTAGCGGGTTCCTCTTGTCCAATCTTGGTCGGTTGGGCGGCAGCCTGGATACTCTTCACAGTAGTCGTAGTCGAACCCGGGCCAGACAGTGAGCCATTCAGGGCCTTGATACTCTTCCAGCTGCCTGACTGATCTGTCCAGTTGTAATACCTCGCAGGGTTGTAGTTGGTAATCCGGACGCTCTTGACAAACATCGTGAATGGGGCATCGGCCAAATTCGTAAGTCCGCCCGCCCAATTGAGAGTACCTTGGTTTTGGTCGGGGTCACCACCGTCCCATAGGCCAAGTTGTATTTTGGACGGTGTCTGTGGGAACTGATGCGTGGTGGAGTCGGCGTTAGCAGCGAGAAACGTCCTCACAACCTTGCCGTCGACAAGCCAATCGAGCTTCGTCGGCGTCCAGTCAAAGGAATACTATGATATCCAAAGTCAGTACTCGCTACTTCTGAATGGTTGTGTGTGATTTGATTCATGCCACGGGATCAGTACGCTTGACACAGACGTACAACGAACAGTAGTGCCTACTACGTGAGATAGGTAAGGTTTACTTACTGTGTGAAAGGTTGTCTGTGGCTTACTGCATGGTATCCATTGCCCGCGATCGTAGTTCCCCGTGATACCTTTGGAGAAATAGTTGTTTTGAACCACCCCATCGGGATATTGGGCGTTGAGGTTGTAGTTGTTGCCCGACATCTCCCAGTCTATTTCATCGAAGTCATCTGACAGGAGGACACTGGAGGATATAATTCCGGTTCCTGGCGCTACCTGCATCTCAACGTCTACTCGGCCAAAGAATATATAGAAGTTTGTGAATAACTGGGGAGCATCGTATCTTTTTGCAAACGTGAACTCGGCCCCGTGGTTCCCCTTTGTGTTGTAAGTGATATTCGCGTAGTTAGAGGCACTCCAGTCGCTCCCCGTACTGGATGAGAGTTTCGTAAAATCCATGAAATAAGAATACTGGTTGAGTCCGAGATTCGGAGGACACGACACTATGGCTTAGTCAGTACGACATCCTTATACGGCCCAAGGAGGTTGAGTGGACTTGCCATTCTTCATGGGATTACAAGCTGGACATGGTAAGATTAGCATTGTATACAAAGAGCCGTTCGAGTTTCAGCTTACGCCAATATTGTCCATCCTGGCGTTGCGCAGACGCTTGCAGGGCTAATATGAGCCATGCGCCGAGCAATGCTAACTTTGGTAACAACATCAGCGATATCATCGTGAAACCGGGAATAGGCGGGTGATAGGGCCTGATACGTTGTTGCGCCCGGTAGTGCCAAGGGGAGAGGGGATGCACCAGAATTTGCCTGATAAGTTGCTGGAAAAGGGAGGATTGTCTTCAAGATGTATCGCTTGGAGTCTTTGTTGATTTTACAAAGCTATATTCAAAGCTGCCACGATACATGTAGTGACCTCCATTTCTTGAATAAAATAGCCACCCATGATCTAGAACTTCGAATTCTTTGTTTAGTTAGTCCGCCTTTTGGACAATATGCTATAGTCGGCTATGAAAAAAAAGTAGTCCTGTGTTGGCCCTGTAACCTCCTGATCAAGTACCTAGCTAGACTATATGTAGTCAGCTAGTAGCGTGGAAGGCCTTGTCAAGGCATATTGCTTCCATGGGCTCTAGACTAGCAGTATAGATAATAAGTTTTTTCTCTTTCCATTTTCTTTTTCTCCATAGGTAAGGGCTTGGGAGAAAGCGAGAGAAAATAAAGTGATTGATACTCAGCCTTCTCGATGACAACTGGAATCAAAGTATGGCAAAATGGGCAATGTTCCGCATCTGGGTGGATGAAGTTATCGTGATGCTACAGATCTAACTTGAACAAAAATCATTCTTTTCAAGGGGGGCTCGCATTACGCTCAGGGTAGGTACCACAAACATGTCGGCGAATACCGATACCTGACTACAACGTACACAATTGATAGTGATAGTGCAACTGCTCATAGAGATGTCCGTGCCGTACTACTTGATACAGTACTCGGAACGCTTATGACAAAGCGGTGACTTTCCAGAAAAGCGACGAGAACATTG
The DNA here is from genome assembly GCA_000966885.1 of Xylaria sp. JS573. Classification (NCBI taxonomy): domain Eukaryota; kingdom Fungi; phylum Ascomycota; class Sordariomycetes; order Xylariales; family Xylariaceae; genus Xylaria; species Xylaria sp. JS573. The sequence continues at coordinate 37,604 of JWIU01000004.1, read as the reverse complement.
TCCGGAGGAAACATGTCTCGACCCGTTTTCAATTCCATCACATTTACAGATGAATGTGATATTGATCTTCACCCTTCCCGCTTGCCGAGATGCCCCCGAAGTGAATGGCACCAGCTCAGACTCAGTGGAGGAGGTGAATGTTTGCTCTACCCATCTAGAGCTTTGTGTCCTTCCTAGCACATACCACCATACACAGCAGTTTGTGGACTACACGTACCTATGAAATCTTCCCTCGGCCCTCCACGCTGGAAGTTCCTCAATCTGCTGTTAGGGAAGCCCGCCCGAGTATCTCCATTCTTAACTCAGGGCCCAGGCATGTCCGCTGTAGTCCCTCAGCGAATGACAGCCGTCGTTTGCCGCGATAGGATACCGACGGATAGACGGGTCACTACGTGGGTACATGTGCGGAGGGTTGATGCGAAAGGTTGTATTAATGAAGCACCACCATCGCGTCCGTAAGCGGTTGCATCCATGGTCCGGACGGAACAGAATGATAGATTAATAGATTATAAAGAGGCTCTCAACAGTCTCGTGGTCTTCACGGTGTTACGCGACCCCTGGCAGGTGGGCGTTCATGCAACTCGAATACGTCATTCAGGTAAAGCGGGCCCGGCCGACATGTAACAGGGGCCAAGAGGAAAGCCAAGGGGGATGCACGTCACCCCAACTGCTCGATCCATCTCTCGTCATTGAGCCCGATGAACACAAAAGGTGTCCGCAATGACGTACAGAGTGCCTGTTGATCCGAGTCCTGCGGTCGAGGACGTTTCCGTATTCTGCCCATCCAGCCGCCTTTTCCACCGTCAGACTGTCGAGACAATGAATCCAGCAAGCTCGCGCTTGGTGGAGTCGGCAGTTGGAAGCTGACATGGATGAGCCTTGACGAGCGCGAAGGGCCGGCAAGATCTCTTCTGGTAGAGAGAGGGCCCGGGAGGGAAGGGAGAGCCCCTTATCGACAGCTCCTCGCTGCTGTGCCGCCTATATAGACCCGTCTGCATCGTGAAAACTCGAGAGATTATGTTCTGTGTTCTGTGTTCTGTGTTCTGTATTCTGTATTCTGTATTCTGTATCTGCAAGGTCGGTCGAGTGGTTACTAAGCCTTACCCGACAGAAGGGAAACTTTCCCAGTCCCCCCCCCAACAAGTATCTATTGCATCTGGCCAAGCCACTCTGTCTTTGTCTTTGTCTTTGTCTTTTGAACTATCCTACACCCCCGACCCAACCCCACCTTACTCCGCAAACGAACGTACGTGTGGGGGGGATTCTGGGGTTCACAATCCACACTTGGACCCTAGGAGTTCGCCTTATCTCCGTTACACCCGTCCAGGGGGGAATAACTCCCTTTTAAGACAACAGAAGTCTAATTGGGGATTGATCCAGAGACCAGTCGTATCCACGAAACGGCCAGAGGTAATCACTTTCTCTTCGCCTTCGAGGGTAATATGATGGGTGTACAGGGTATGGAGAACAAAGGCGGAAATACCTCTCTGTGTTCCTCTGATGTGTGCCTGATTCGTGGAGTCGCTCTGTTTTACACCGAGTTCGGGCCAATGCAGATATAGTGGCGTTACTCGGGGCCTTGGGGCACCTGGCAGCCCTGAGAACCGTTTATACCTCAACTGGGTTTTCAGAGGCAGTCTAGGATGGACCCTGCAACGGCGGTTACCAAGCTCACCATATTCCCTCCCCAGATTTCTATATAAGTGCTTCTCTTGGCTCTTCCACGCACACCGCGGCACCCAGTGCGGAACTTCGAATCCTGCGTATCGTTACAGATCGATTCGATCGGTAAAGCAGCTTTTACAACTTCCCAACAAGCGGACGAATTCGCGATGGCGGTCATCAAAGAGAGGCAGCCCTACTTCGGGCTGAAAGGATCGTGGCTGACATTCTGGATCACGGTGAATCTCCGATTTTTTTGCGGTGAAACATCATGAACATATTAGGCTAATGGATGTCGCTTTAGGTTGCTTGCGCTACGGATATGAGTCTGTTTGGATATGACCAGGGCGTGTTCAGTAGGTCGCCGTACCGCCGTAACGCCATCGCAACTGTCGGTTGACATTTTGTCGTAGGCGGTGTCGTCATCACACAAGATTATCTAGACGTCCACGACCTCAATGGGCCGGATAAAACGTCGACTCTATCTATTGTCACTTCGATATACACCATCGGGTGTTTCTTGGGTGCCGTTGTCGCATTCTCCATAGGGGAGCGCCTGGGGCGCAAGAAAACGATCATAACCGGGACGACTATAATGACCATCGGTGCCATACTGCAGACGAGTTCATTCAGCGTCCCCCACATGATAGTCGCCAGAGTGTGCACAGGGTAGGTTTTCACCGGAGCCTTGGCTCACCTAAGCTTGATACGTGGGATCTTGCGGGCTTTAGCTAATGTTAGGCTAGGATCGGTAATGGCATCAACACGGCCACGGCACCTGTATGGCAAACCGAAACATCCAAGGTAAACAATAGAGGGAAGCTGGTGGTTTTCGAGATGAGTATGAACATCTTTGGCTTCATGCTGAGCAACTGGATCAACTATGCAATGTCGTTTGTCGGAGGTTCCGTAGCTTGGCGCGTGCCGCTGGCCATCCAGCTGCTCTTCTGCTTCGTCCTCTACGGGACTGTACCGTGGCTTCCGGAGTCACCTAGGTGAGCGGATGAAGGCCTGTAGAGGCGTAGCGCGCCAGACCCTGCTGACCTTTTCTCTTAGATGGCTGCTTGCGCACGGCCGCCAGGATGAAGCTATCATCATCCTCGCAGACCTGGAAAACAAGTCGGTTGAGGACCCATACATCATCGCGGGACGCCAGGAGATCATGTACAGTGTCGAGTTCGAACGTAAAAATGCAGTTCGGTGGCGGGATATCATCCGTGGTCGCACTAAGTCTGGCACGAAGACGATGCGTCGACTGCTGCTCGGTTCTGGTACTCAGGCTATGCAACAGCTTGGCGGCATCAACATCAGTACGTAAACATGAGCTTCTCTTCTTTTCAAACCCCCCATTCAGTCTCAAAAGCAATGTCAGAAACCTCACACACCAACTGATACATTCCTGGCTCGCGTCCCACAGTGTCCTACTACCTCCCCACCCTCTTGATCGAGTCAGTGAAGCTTCAACCCACCATGGCACGCCTCATTGCCGCTTGCGCGTCGGTCGCATACCTCTTCGCATCCCTGATAGCGGCACCTCTTGTCGAGAAGTTCGGCCGTCGCAGGATGATGATGGCGTCGACGGGAGTTCAGTTCTTCTGCTTCCTGCTAATGACCATCCTTCTCTACTTTACCGAGAAGCCAGACTACCCGAACGGAATCGAGATCGCCAAGGCGTCGGTTGTCTGGTTCTTCGTCTACTACATGGGCTTTGCTTTGGGGATGTTGGGGATCCCATGGCTTTACCCAACTGAGATCAACTCGTAAGTACACGGTTATTTCATTACTTCCCAGGACTCCACGAATATTACTAACGCATTGCCACTCTAGCCTCCCAATGCGCACCAAGGGCGCCGCAGTGGCCACGATGACGGACTGGCTGACCAACTTCATCGTGGTCGAGGTGACGCCAGTCGGGCTCAAAACGCTGGGGTGGCGGTTCTACATCATCTGGACGGTGATCAACGCGCTCGCGATGCCGATCCTCTGGCTGTTCTACCCCGAAACCGCCAACCGCACCCTCGAGGACCTCGACGCCTATTACCGCGACGACCCGCCCCTCGTTGTCATCCACGACGCCGACTCCACCTCGGTCCGCCGGCCCGCGCGCTTCATTACCGCGCAGGGCCGCGATGTCGAGGAGGCTGCCCAGGACCTCCGCCGCCGCTCCGTATTCGAAGACGAGGTCAAAGAGGATGAGGGTAAGACAGATCCTGCCAGTGACTGATTATGGTACTGGCATTCATGGATATATTGTTTCCGGTGCAATGTCGAATCGTTTTGCTTGCATATTTTGGAGATCTCGTTTCAGGCATAACATAGCATGGGTGCTGGAGGGTTTTGAGCCTTTTTATCCCTTGTCGTAATTACTTCCCCCTTTGCCGCAGTTGGTTGTGTCGGTTGCATAAACATGGTAATTTTCTCAGAGTTCGATGTTTACGTCGTCTAAACCAAAGAATAGAGACACGCATGATTCTACTGGTGAGAATCAAGATACCTTTGTACGCGAACTCGTTTAAGAAACATGTTGTGATAGCATTATACTTGGCTTATACCGCATTGACTTCACGGTTTATACTATAGACAAAACTTAAAGGGGTTATTCTTTTCAAAGCATATGTGTTGATCTGTGTAAAAACCATAGGTAATCTATTTTGAAATGACGAGTAGTACCTCTAGTGAATGAATGACAATAGCCGATGGTATACTGCCATCCCTTGAAACGGCGAAATCCTGCAAGGCATAGAGAATAGGGGTGTGTACCTAGCAGCAATCGGACAGGGGAGTTGAACGCCCTCATCAACACTCCAAAGCCTGCTTTAATTTTTCGAGTCCTAATGAAGTGGGACCAACTAGTTACGGCCAAGAGAGATATCGCACAAGTAGCCGCTGGTGGCACAACCTCCGTCGCAGTAGTCGACGCGCTGGCAGTTCTTGTTCTCGGTCGCTTGGACGGTGTTGCCGTTGGGGGTCAAGATCTTGGCTGACATTAGGTAAGTAGCACAGGCCGTCAGCAAATCTTTATCCATCTAAACGTCGAAACCAGGTATCAAGAAGCGAAGCGAAGGAAACATACCAGATGCGGGAATCGCGCCGCCGTTACATCCACCGTTCAATCCATCGATTGATCCCACCCACTTGTCACCGCCGATAGTAATGGTGCATGTGTCGCCTTCCGGGTTGTCCATCTGGCACGCGTACATGGGCGTCACTACACAAATTCCCGAGTTAGCAATCCCCCCATTTCTTCTCTTCTTCTGCTCTTGTGGATAAGTGTGGGGGTCCTCATCCTGGAGACATCTGCACAGGTAGGTAATGGGCATGCTACTGAAACGGCTGGAATTGGAAACGAAGAGCTTGATAACACGCACGGTCGGCCCAGTTGTCCTTGATGTCGGCTACCTTGCCTTTGAGCTCCTGTAGGTCGTATCTTGTCTGGGAAATGCCTCCCGAGCAGGTGCTGATACCGATGTACCAGGCTCCATATACCGGGCTGCTTGCGAGGGTGCTAACGGCGGCGACAGTAAAGACCTTCATTGTAAAGTGTGTCTATGAAAGTAGTATATAAGTAATGCTGAGATATTGGGAGCAGGTATTATTTGGGAGGGTCCTAGTGCTTGATGGCTTTGATGACATCTCTGGGCCTGGGAACAGAGGAGCCTTATATATGTAATTCAGCGAATTCTAAAGTAAGAGGTTAATACAGTGAGATGGTTGGATGCGCCTCATGCGGCCGTTAGCTCCCACTCCTTGCGGCCGCTTCTCGACTAACAAGGGCGAACATTCCTATTATGCTGTCCCCGACGATGATTCTATGGTCTAGCAGCTTGGCCACCGGAAATGGCAGAATATGTAAAGTTCTATGAAAAGAACATCAAACACTATGGAAGGGATCGACCATATACGCATACTGCATAGTAGATATGATATGGGCCGATTTCCCAGTATAGTTAGTTTGGTGCAATCCATGATAATACCTCCAAGTTTTCCCCACTGGGTACTATCCCACAACCCAATGGACATTACCTGTTCACGATGCGGCCGCCTCCTGGGCAGGCTCCTGAGCTGAACCGACAAGACTAGCCTGGGTATAATGCTGTTCAGGTAGAATTCCATGCTTATTCTGATATCTTAGTCAGACTCAAAAAGGAGGTCGACACACGTCGTCATGATAGACCAATAGATAAGTCACATGTATTGGCCTGCATGTGCAATACTGCATCTCAGTTCACTGTAGTCTTACAGGGCCTAAGTACTTTAACATATCCATGTGTCCATTATAGTATTGCATGAACGCGGTACAGATCAAGTCTGAGAACCTTTGGGATATTCGAAGTTTCCCTTGGAGGCAGAATGCACCGCCATTTACGCCCATCATTCACAATGCATTCTCCTAGCAGAATCTATTAGTATAAGCTCATAGAGAAAGCCATGCAGCTAATTGCTGGTAAGAAAAATCGCAACACGGGAAAAACGAACCACCGATGCCCTGAGATCTACAAAAGCCTTTCCGACCACCACTGCAGACGTCGAAGCCGTATACCACGTAAATCGACTTCCCGCGCGGGTGAACCCAGCCCTCATTGCCATCCAGCGCCGTGGCAGCAAAGAGCATGAAGTCGAAGACCCCATGCGTCAGCGCGAATGCGGAGGCTAGCAGCGACTGGATGGCCATGATTAAGGCGATGTCGATGCTGCTGGTCCCCACGTAAGTCTAGATGGATGTTTCGACAGTAACCCTCCGACCAAAGAAGTGCGAGTGCTCCTATCACGGTAGACAGGATGTCAGTAGTAACAGTAAGATACAGAGCGCAGCTGTGACAGGAGACGCGAGGCCCAAGGCGATGAAGAGGGCTGGTGTGACGACGCGTAGTAGGATTTTGGTCGATCGTGAAAACCATTGCTTTGGATCCCGCGGCTCATCTCCGCACGATTGGCCCGTTTCCCTTAAGATATCGGGACTCTAGTTTGTACCTCCGCTTTCTGTCTCCATGGTGGTTGGGGCGGCCTGAACTGCGACTTTGTTTCAACCTACCTAGGAGCTGCTGCGAAGTGAGGGCATTTGTTGCGTTGGCCTACGCTATGAAGATTACAGCGGGTAATCACGGAGACCAGCGCCCCGGTGCCCGGCGACAACAGGCTATGCGGTACGGCATACTGGTTCTTCCAAAGCATCGCGCAGAAACCAGTAGCCAAATGGTAAGCCCACGAGATTAAGTTCCTTTCCAGAAGCGAAAAGAGAATAAGAATAATGAAACAGATAGAGGAGCAAAGAAGCTCAATTTTAGACTTCGTTTGGTACCTTTCAGGCAGGCTTCGTCTCCATTGCATTATCTTCAGTAATTAAGAGCTTCCGCGGTGTTGACGATCTCTTCGTTCATGGCTAACAGCACTAAAAGTTCAAAATGTGTCATCAACAACTAGCTGCCTACTATTTTGGTGGATATAGACCCCGGTTCTTATATGTCTAGTCAGTCTCCTGAGTCCTGCTGTTGCAGACATGGCGCATGCAAACAGATCAGGGGTGTGAGACTTGTTCCAGCTGAAGCTGGTAACCACCTCGTCCAAGATTGAAGTCTTGGTGGTGTATAGTTACTAATTGCCATGTGACCTACTCCAGATCAATCAGAACTCCTTCGAGATACTTTGATGATTTAACCCTAAAATTCGAGAGTTCTCGAATAAGTCGAGTTACAGTAGCCAGTTCGGTAAAGAGATATCGCGGTTGATATTTTATAAATACTAGCGTTGGCTAATCCGCCACACCACGCCCGGAGGGCGTTGCGCTTTAATTAACCTAAATAAGTGACCCTTGTGATTCAAACTTAAGTGGATATGTTGCGGTACTAATCCTTCGCAATAGTAATAGCTCACTTAACCCCTTAACTCCTAACGTCACCCAGCCAACTGCTCAATTACCCCCTCTCCTACCAACGTCATTCAATTACCTGACTTCACGCCATTTCAACGACGCCAACGTCAATACTGACATCAGTAATGAGGTTATGGTGCTTATTTCGAAGCGAAAAAAGTAAGGATAACGCAACCGATTGGCGTTTAGTTATAGATCGCCGCTTGGCTGCAAAAGTCTAAGCAACCGTACGCTTAAATGTAACATATATATTTATTAACGAAGACGCATATAGCCTTGCTAGCAGATTATTAATAATATAGTATATCGGCTAATGTATCTACATATATTTAACTTGCTAGGGCTTTTATCTACATGAAGCGCAACACCCTCTAGGCATGGTGTGGCGTGTAAGCCAACGCTAGTATCTACCCAGAGGGAAGTCCTCCTATCACCAAGGTATATGAATCCTTTATATTCGATATCTTGGTCAGAAGCAACATTGATCCCAATCAGCACCCTTTATGTCTAAACCCTAACCCTCACCCTTGTCGGGTATCTTTTTCCTCATGACACCACGCTATTCCCCGAATTTTATTTCCATATTTCATCTATGCCTTCATTGGTATGTCATTGGGCTAGCTAATGACAGGATCCCTCTGAAACGATCTACTCCGGCTTCAGGACGGCACGGAAATAGACCTTTCCCTGTTCCAGCTTGTCCATGGCTTCCGCGATACCTTCCTCGGTCATGGGGAACGTCTGGACAACGGCAGAGATTTTGTGATGGGCCGCAAATTCGAGCATACGCTGGTGGATATACCGCGGGGCAATAACGCAAGGCTGGATTGTGATGGCGTTCGCCAGCATGGGGAAGTAAGGAATCTCGAACATCCCGTTGGTGACCGTAAGCGGGTGGACGACGGCTCCGGGGGCCAGGATCGGCAGGATCTGCTCCCAGTTGGGCTGGGCCGCGGTCGTGACCAGCAGGCGGTTTAGGGGCTTCACGATCTGCAGCTTCTCCTGTCCCTTGGTGGTGATAAATTCGTGTGCGCCGAGTCTCATTGCCTCCTTTTTCTTCGAGTCGGTGCTGGAGAGCACAACCACGCGGCAGCCCATCTTGGCCGCGAACTGGATACCGAGGTGACCAAGACCGCCTACACCCATAATGCCGACGGTCTCGGTCGGCTTGGCGTTGTAGGCGTAGAGCGCGTTGAAGACGGTCGCGCCGCCACACTGCATCGGCGCCGCTTCCTCGTCGGTCATGCCATCGGGGATTTTGAAGAGGAACGCCTCCTTCCAGATCGCGTGCGTCGCGAAGCTGCCCTGGTCCAGGTCGGCGAAGCCGTAGAAGGCGCGCTGCGGGCAGTAGCTTTCGGCGCCCGTCAGGCACTGCTCGCAGTGGCCGCAGCAGTCGTGCTCGTAGCCCCAGCCGACTCTGTCGCCCTTCTTCAGAATCCTACAGTCTGGGCCTGTCTGCTCGACTATGCCCACACCCTCGTGACCCAGGACCATATCCGCGATTCTCTGTAGCCCGGGTCAGCAAAGACACGGATTTTTGTTTTATTTCTTGTAGCCCGGGTATCAAAGCTTGCGTACATAATGGAGATCGGTTCCGCAGACACCGGCAGCGGTGACCTTAAGGAGGACATTGTCTCCCTGTAGCTCGTCGGGCTTGGTGGTGGTAGTCTTCTTAGGGGCCCCGGACTTATCGCCCTTGAAGACAGTGAAGGTAGGCATACTTTCTGGGTATTTCGTGGCGTTGTGAAAAGGCAGAGGAAAAAGATATAGGTACAAATATCTACATCACACTCTATACCTATTTGCTAGTAACTTCGTGGCAGTGGCAATCAGAGACAGGGCATCCATACGGAGAACAGTTTGATACCTACTATATACACGTTTTATGACGACTAAGCTGCCCGCCTTAGTAATATCTGAGGAAGCTAATAAATTTTTCATACCGATTCGCCCGCCAACCGAGGCTACCGGCGCCGCAACAGCAAACCCGTTTCATCTATGACGCCGAGCCCCGATTACCTACATAGTAAATGTCGTGTGCGGAATGGTCCGTCCCTGGGTTAAAAAGCTGGGCCGTGGACATGTTGTCGTTGCTGATTTGGAAGCACATCATGTGCTACGTAGTTGTAGGTAGGCATCGTGGCGACGAGGTGGGTGGGGTGGGTTGCGCGGAATTAAGGCGACGGACGGTCCTCGCACTACCTCGCACTACCGTTACTACCTACACCTAGGTACCACGTACCTAGGCATTGCTTGGTGCCCCTTGTTAATGCGCGGCACCATGATTTTACGGGGACTCTGGCTTGGATACATGGTAGAAACACGGACTACATGCAGGTGTGCTATGTCATACTACCTATGCTAGTAGGTAACTATGTACTTATATCCATATGCGGAAAATGCGGCTCCTCCTCGCTGGGAGGCACACAGCCGAACCCACAAGGGGTCTTGAACTGTGGGTACTCGTACCGAACCTTAGACTAGCTACCAAGGCTATCTACCTAAGCAGCTAAGGTAGGTAGGCCGAGGATTTTGCATTCTGTGAGGCCGAGTGGTCTATCTAAGGTATCATTAGCCTGGCAGTCTGGCAGTCTGGCAGTCTGGCAGGCTGGCAGCCCAGGTATCTCCTATATAGGTACTTACCTGCCTCCGGCTTAACAGATACGCCTCCATGTAGGTAGTAGATATATGCTCATTACTTACCTAAGGTTAGATACCGTCGCTAGGTAGGTAGGCTTAGGGATTTGTAAGCACGGGTAGCCCGAGGTAGAGGTAAACTACCTAACCTAGGCGTCCAGGTAACTAAAACTTAACGGGGTACCCTACCTACACGTATACCAAGTGAGTCCTTGATGAATGGTGGTGCGTTGTCGCAGTCCACTTGGCTGCCGTATGGACCTAACCCAGCCTTACCTTGGTCCTGTCTTTGGATAACCTCCGTCGGAAGCCAATGTTACGCGGCTTAAGCGTCGCATCGCCTCGTGCTAGCGGCGAGTAGTACGGAGATTGTGTGAATTATTATTTCCGAAAAAGGCGGGTAGGGAGCGCTTCTAAAACCTCGGTACTATTATGCCATTCCAAACATGCTCCAACGTTTCTGGTGACTAGCCCCGATGCTCCCCTGGCTTAAATACGGACCTCGAAACACTGACTAGACACCTACCTTGCCTACCAATCTACATAGGTGCGCGTGGCTCGGTGGCGGATGCTCCTAAGTACATGTATGTGGGTATGTATGTATGTACCCGTAGAATCGGCAATCGATACGATGGCGAGATCCATTCCGCTCCCCGACCACGCTTGGGCGACCTGTTTCCCGCCGTGAATGGACACGCGATTACTACTGAAGTAATCTTGCCGCCATGATACCTCAGTTTCTGGGCCTCCATTCCCTGCTATCCTGTCGTCGCCGGGATTCGCTGGAGCGTTCTGGGCCCGAGCAGTATTGGGTCACCGCCATTGACAATGCGCGTTGAAGCCATGTCGTTTAGCCGAACGACCTCGGCTCCCGTCGTCTCCGGCTCTGTAATGGGATCTCTTCAAGTGTTTTTTTGTGGATCCGCCCTCCTTGCCCGGGGACTGGAGCACGCACCGGTACGGTCGGCTGAGCAGCCATTATCGCCCTCCTATCCGTCCTTTCCTTCATGCTATAGTGTGTCCCAACTTCGAAATTTTAGCCTCATCAGTCTAGACTGGACCGAGTGGTCTGGCGTAATACCCGTGGAGCTGCCGTTATTGCTTTCAGTTCAAGGCTTAAGAGAAGAGCTCCTGGTTCTGATTATTAATGTATAAAATTTCTGACAGTGATGTTTAAGAATAGGTACCTACATATATCCCTAATTCTTTTACACAGCTAACCATTGTATATATAGGGCGACACCTAGCTTTTCTATAGACTATGCCTTCTTATATCCTTTACTACTCCGAGGCCCGCTTGATGGGTTGCTAGATTATTCCGTCTTCGTAAATCGCGGGTATTGAGGGTGGTACTGGACTCCTTCGCTGGTACCTATGTGCCGGAATATCTTTGACATCTGGCAGCTAGGGTACATCTTTCGAGCTCGTAGGCGGAGTAAATGTCTCAGGTGTTGATGCAAATTCTTGGCCCTGTGGGTTCAATTGGCTTGGACGTTCGATTGGGCATTCGCAAGTTATGGAGGCTCTGTCTTTGGCGCTCGGGGTGCCGTATACCCAATCTGCATAGTCTTGTTCTTTGTAAAACCACAGTTTCAGGGTTATACCCTGCTCTCCACTGCCGGGGGCGTATCTGTAGGTATACTTGATATTCAACTGGTGTCATGCAGCCTCTATATAATTATACTTCTGATACATGATAACGTTTACTAGTTCGGTGTAAGCTCTCCAATGAGGTCTATAAAGTCAGTGGTCGCTGAGTTAAACACTTGTATCCATCTCAACTATTATAGTGGCGGGAGAGTTTGGTCCTGTTTTAGACCTCTAGTGATGGAAACGTCGTGAGTCAAGATATGAGTCCACTGATACATCTAGTGATTGTTTACCACAATGGATCTCTAATCTCACTGTTCTTAGTGTTGGAAATCATAATCCGAACAAAAGCACCTACTACTTAATACATTACGGGTAGGTATTACGTGAACGACATTCCGTTATACCTTCTGCAGTAAGAAATATATGATTTTCTTCCTTGAAGGTTCCCCTCGTGACAGCAAGCATATTTTCAAGCATCAGAATTAATATGTGTCAAGTATCATAACGGCCTGCTAAGTTTAGTACACCCTGGGTAGAGAAAAACTCCTTCATGTGCTATACTGGAGACGGCTGAACATGTAGCGCCTTTCCCTCTCTTCTAAATTCCCTTACGTTCAACAAGCTATTGTGAAATCCATTCCTTTGTAATTCTCTCGTGTCCCCTGAGAACTTCTCGAGAGGCTGTAGACGTCCTGATGGTGTATGATTCTAATATATTCTTAAGTCAAAAAAACCATCAGCGTAACCCACAATATTTCCTGGGTGAATGATGATATTCTTGTTGATAATTTTCACGATTTTGGACGTATCATGCTTTGAAGGGGGTTTCTCCTCAACACAGTGAACCAAGTAGTCTTATACATCACAGATTACACAATGTGGTAGGGTATAGGGAGGCGAGTGTAGTTATCGATGCGGTATCTGTGTATCGAGACGGGTATTCTGACTGTGTAGATATAAAGTCTGACTGTGGCCCACTATAGCAAAGTGATTAATTTGCTGATAGAGGAGCTACCTTCTTTTTGGTACAGTTTATATGGATCAAAAAGTACCAATTTTATTTCAGAATACAGCGTAAAGTCTCCAAAACCCATTAGTTTATTATAGCTATGAATTACTCTTAAGTCTTACTGCTACCGCTGCCACAGAAGATTATCAATTTGATAGTTTTAAGCGTCTTATTCGATAAATCGTCGTTTTAACGAATCCAGCCGTTGCGAGTTGTCGTTGCTGTTGAAGCGAGGTTGAAGGTAAGGAGGTATATACGGTTACTTGTAATTTGAATTATTGTGGGACACAATCAGATTATTTATCTAAGTTACACAGTTAGAATAGCCGTGTCACTGCATATACTCACCTGCAGTGCCTTAGTTACTAAACCAACACGTTTTCGCCAGTATAGTCCTCTATGGGCAATTCCTACCTACCTATTTCCCCTATCACTATGACTGGTAGCAGCTTTTCATATAGTGAATTATATACAGAGGGGTTCATTCAGGCTTTACACCAGCAACTTCAGTTGTGTAATATTCAATCATATGTTCTAGTAGCCTCCGCAACAAACCCATTGAGGCCTCCATCCCATAGTACACATTGGTTATACAATTAGAAAGAGAACAATATGATATAGCATGACTTTGTTCACTTGTGTTGAATTGTCATGAAGGGTGACGTCTTTGTTTGGTCCACTGCGTAAGTGGAGACAGTAGGGATGACTGTTAGACTCCTCCTATTCTTTATGCTGGAGTCAATAGCGAGCTTTGATTCAGACATGGATATACTTCGTGCATATATTGATTGAATTCTAACCTCAATAAGGGATTTATTACTCACTCGAGAATAACGTAGCTATGTTTAATTGGTTCATGTCCGATGTATGCTTTCCAGTGGGCCCCTTTGCTGGACCTCAAAGATGACATTTCCCTAACGGTAACCACTGCATCACTTGTAGCAGAAAGAACCTTCTGAGAACGCTCCTGGATTGTTACTTGGGTACACCTTGGTTGTTACCAGCGGGCTAGTACCGTAACCTAAAAGCAGTGCCTGATATCGTCTCTCATAACTCCCAAAGACAAGCATGCCTAACTTGATAGCACTGATTTCCAACTGTCTATATTAAAGCCATTTTGAAACAAACAAATAATTCAAATTGCCAGATTCCATACGTTTGCGCGTTTGTTCACTTGCCCAACCGTGCAGAGCGTTTCAAGCCGGCTTACAATATGCATCTGTAATGGTTCACTTTGCTGTCTGCCACATCACATGCTACTTGTGCCAAGACTAACCATTAATTTAACTGCATCACCCCTTTTTTCTGTTAATCATGCCGAGAAGGAGCTACATAGAAGGTGTAGTAGTACACAACCGCCCTTAAGAATACACAACTGCGTCATGACTCACATGTGAATTGCCAACAAGCGAGTCCCCCCCCCTTTACATCTCTCGGCGCTTTGAACGGTGACTGCCTGAACAAGTTTTGATCCAACTTGGTTAGATGGTTGAGCTAATATCATGACTCATAAGCCGCAGCTTCTCATTTTCGACACACACCACACCCATCCATTAAACTCGGAATATCTGGTACAAAGGCCTAGAATATTGAATAGTGACAAAGATGTAGCAACATATTGACGATGCCACGAGAACAGAAAAACCAGCAAACGTGCAGGTACAACATAGAACTAGCCATGACTGATATTGTGTTGCTACATAAGTATGGTGTACACACATTATGTATGGACTCGACCTACTAAGCCTTCGTGTTAGATCTATATGCCTGGTTGGCAATGGATACACCAAAGCAATTGCTGAGTTCCTAGGTATGGAATCCCAGGTAATATAAGCAATCACCATAGGCATGCTGAAGCCATAGAGGTCCAACCCACCATATAAAGCTCTACATGATGATTGAGCATCTGTGAAGGGTCCGCAAGCTCCCCCAAGTGTTTTCTATTATTAAACCATTATTGCCTATAGTTCTCTGGCATAGACAGTACTACTGCCAGGCTACTTTGGAACATAAGCTGAATGGAGCAAACCCGAAATGTTGAAGTGACCCACGTCCCAGTTCTAGGGAGGTGGGCGCCAAGCCTTGAATATATGTACAGCTAAAGCTTACGCAGTTCTAGGCATTGCGAATTCGACAATCCTGTGAGAACTCGCTCTAGGTCAGCCAGAAAACCTGCTCACCTTCCTGCGCCAGAAACAATTGATCGAATATTCATTTTATCATTAATTAAATAATTTACCTCACTAGCTTGACAATATTTTCAATGGAAATTGCAAACCTCAGTACCATATTAGGGATAGCTCCCCTTTCACCCCCCTAAATCATCAGATATTAGATATAAACCCCCCTCATACCCGAGAAATATTACCCCTTAGTGAGCAGGTATATTCCAACAGTAGATACTCGAATTACTTTGGTCCAAGGATCACCTCCCATCGCACTTTCGTTTTGTTCCATCTACAATAAATCTAGCAAAACCAACAATCCGGTCTTTCCTGTTTTCAACAGTCTCACCGTTACCAAGACCGCCTCCTCTAACTCTGACACGGAAAGATTATAAATACTCACATCGTTCCCCAGTCCTCCCATCCTTCTGCCTTTCTCTTCTACAACCAACACGCACCAAGACTTCTCTTCCCATCTGTCCTGTCATAGCTTGATTGACGACTACAACTATTACTACCGCCACCACCGTCACCAGCACCACCACCACCAACATGGCCACCCGTGTTGACCGTAAGTACTATACTCATCCCCGTCTGTCGTAAATCGCCTGCTACTCCTTTGGCGATACCTTCCACCATGGCTTTCATTTTGACTTTAACTCCCATTTATCACATGGCCTCAACCCTAGCCCTCCCGACTTCACATCCATATCCCACTCATCAGTGAGTTCACCAGCATGTTTGTCCCGGTGGCTGTAATCGCACTGCTCAGGTGAACCTCATACACTTCATTTCCCGAACACTTGTCATATGGATACTCTGTGTCCCGAAGCAGTCGCCGGCCATCACCACCACGACCGTGACTTTCCAACCCTCATCTTCATGGGCAGTCGCCGACTGGCGTCATGCTGTTCCCTTCTTCCCTTTCCCTCACAGGTGTCCGGCCACTAGGAACACACTGGCCCCGAGTCATCTTCCAACCTAGACACCAGTCCGTCTTCGTAGCACATGAGTACCCGCCCACACTTGTTCCATCACCTTCTTCCTCCCCTTGAGTCCACTTATGTCAACCAACCCTACACTAGCCCCTTCTACATCAGTCGGCGACAGCCTTCTCCTTATAGCATCAACAAGTGGCCCCATCTATGGCCATCGGTAATCATGAAGTTTCTCCGCTAACCGCTTGTCAACTCCAATAGAAGACGTTCAGGTTTCGACCTGCCCCGCCCTCCTTTGGGGGATTTTGGCTGCTGAGAACTTGAACGAAGACGGAAATTTCTCCGATGCCAGTACTATCGTGGATGAGATCAACGACCGCGAAGTTGAGAGACTCAACTCTACAATACTCGAACAAGTTGGGCAGACCATTTTAACTCTCCCGGCCGACATCAATCTTAGCGAAATCCTGCACCTAGACGAGACAGACTTCAAGGCAATCAACCCTGGCCTCTTCAACTTCCATGTTCCAGGATACCAGGCCCGCGGGTATGATCTTCCCCTCTCCTATTCTTGCACGCCCTTGGAAGCAGTGCTAATATGTTTTTCTGTAGAATCATTGTTACATTGATCGCCAATAATACTCGCATCTCCGTCCATCTTGGCCACCTGACCGCCCTACCCAACCTTTACGTGGCATTTATTGACAAGAGCACTAGAGTCGACACCGTGGCTGAGTGCATCGTAGACTTGACAGGACATTATACTGACAATGTCCAGGGTGTGGAAGCATGGAAGATTATCTTCCTCGCTATCTATGGAACACCCACCTTCAACATCGGGCCGGCGAACATAATTTGTCATGTCGAGGCGTTCAAGATCGCCGAGGAGTGCGGGGCCCCCCAGTGGGTGCTCGATGTGTTGAAGAACTACCTCAAGGCACACTGCGCCGAGCTCAAGGACGCCCGCAACATCATAAATGTCGACCATCCAATTTCACAGCAGAAGCTGTTGAAAGATATCGAGGCAGCGTGCGTCCTCTACTATACTATTGATGGCGCCAGAAAGCCACTTCCTGTGACGGTTTTCGGAACCGTCGCGTACCGCTGCGTGTGCCCCGAAACCCTTTTCGGATCTCTGTGGACGCTCAATCCCTTATTTTTCTTCGCAATCGTTCAAGCGGCCTTGGAAAAGGCCATTTCCAGCCCCCTGGGTGCCGATGACCGCGAGATCTTCACGATTGGCTAGAGCAGTTTGTGCTCTCCTCTCCTGATGACGAATGCTCGGACTAGGCATTTTGCTCATTGAGATCATCTTATCCGAATAACACAATTTTGCAGGAAAAGGAAAAGGGTATCGGAATGACACAACTTTGCAGGAAAGGGGAAAGGGTATTCTACTGACATGACACAACCACTTTGCAGAAAAGGGGAAAGGGAATTCTGTTGACATGACACAACTTTGCAGGAAGAGGAAATTAGACATGACAGGGAAAGGGGAGTAAACAGGGAAAGGGGAGTAAACAGGGAAAGGAAGGGGTTTATCATACCAGGGAACTGTTGTGTCATTATTAACGAGATGCTGGTACACAGTAATATCAGACGTCACGATCTTTCTTTTCTTTCTTTTGGCCCATAGAGTGATGTGTCCGGAATACCTAAATAAGAATACATCTAAGTAACCAGTCAACCTACCTATGCAGCTGCAGCTGCGTAAATTCTAGGGTGGTCAAGTTGTAGTGGTTTAACAGCAGGCCGTGATCTGTTGTTGCCCCTGGCTCCGATCGTCCGACTAGTATGCAGTGATTCGACGGCCACTATTCAGCTGCGTCTACACAGCTCTGAGGTGCTCCCATGGACTATATAGTTAGTCATACGTATATAGCACGTAACTTCATGTTAATATAGCTAGGTTCCTTGCGAATTTCCCAGCCAAGCAGTAAATGAATAGCAAGTTCCAGGATAATGTGTAAACGAAGCTGTCACCACAATGGTCTCGATTTGATATAACAGAAGGCGTTGAAGGGCAATACTTCGATTGATTGCTGACTAGCTAAAGGAGAGACTATCTAAGGGGGTTGGCGACGTGATATTTTTATAGACCTGGATATCCTCCCATTGCAAGGGGGTGTTGCCAAGCGACTAACAGGCCTTGGCAATGCTGTCCATGTGACTGACGGTTGCAGGTGTATTCAGGAATGGGTGATTGGTTTGTAACATAATGTAGAGCGAAAGGTGAAGTGGAGAGAGGAGACGTAGGTCTTGTGGTAGCAAAGTAGAGGAGCAGTCTCATGTCCGGTAAAAGGTGTGAAACTCTTAGTAATTGAGTAGGGATTCACTTAACCAGCTTGATCTAGACTATTCACAAGTTAGACGACACTTGCATCTAGTAACGTAGACTAACAAGGACATGATTCACAAACCTTCGCATTGTTTTTATATCTAGCACAAAGTTACCTGTTCTTAGGGTAGCTGACAAGCAAGGGTGCTTGAATTTTAATTGGGATATGATTAAACGTTGTGGCGGTCATCTCGGAGGCATCGGAGCCTCGGGAACACTGCGGGGTTGTGGGGTTCAATCGGGGCCAATAGCCCCACATTAACACGGACATCAGTGTACCGATAGCCCCACATTAATATGCCGATTTAGGCTCCCTCGGTAATGCAGTCACCCAATATGCGGCCTGCGGTCCGACGCCAGCTAGTCCGACGCCGGCTTCACATTGTTAAGGGCAGCCGGGTACCGCCGCCTAGCTCTCACTTACTGAGTTTTCTGAAGGTATTACATATCCAGGATAGATACTATTGGTAATGTTTCGACTTTTCACCGTTGTCCCTTCTTAGTCAGCCACCTAACAACGGAGGTTAAGATAACCAAGCAACCACATATCCTACTCAAGTAGTCCTCACCCAAATATTATCCAGAATGAGCAAACAAGCTTAATGCCGGGGCATTCACATGTACTATTCATGCATATTGCAGTTTAACCCTCAGAGCGACATTTCCCTTACTTGTTGTCCCTACACCTATTGATGCTGCTCCCTTGTGGACTAAGGGACTTTTACTTGCGTAGACCACGAAAGGCGTATCAGCCATTTGCTCCCGAGAAGCTAGTATTCCCGCCATCGAGTTCGTTACTTCGGAAGTGCCCACCCAATTCAACTCTACCCTGCGGGGTGCAAGTTGGAGAAAGCGAACTACCGTCATGTTGATTCCCCCACCTGGTCCAGCGCACGGCGCCCGGGTTGGTCTCTTCGCACAGAACAAGTAGGCAATATCCTCACCTACTGTAGTATGATTACCTATGTATGAACCCACTAATCGGTACTCAGCTTCCACAGCCCATCACCCAGGTAATGGGCGTCCTCAATGACGGGCCCCTTGCCCTTCTCCTTGACCTCCTTGGTCCCCGAGACTAGATAGCCGATCGCGCACGCTTCCGTCTTGCCCTCTGCCCTGACCACGGCCGGCTCGCCTTTCTCCAGCTCGCGCGTCCAGCGACCGTCCTCGTCGAGGCCCTCGTGGTCGCCGCCCGCGCCGCTGGGCAGGCGGCCCCCAACGCTCGTGAGCCCGGGGGCCATGAGGGTGGCGCCCGAGAGCACGAAGCGGATGGCGCCGCGGTCGATGCGTATGCTGGGGAAGGCGGCGGGGAAGCGGTGGACGAGCTTCAGATGCGGCAGCAGGGTGTTGTTGTTGGCGCCGTCGTGCTGGAAGAACAGCGGCTGCCCCTCCAGCACGTACAGCGTGCACCGGTCCGGGAGCTTCATCGCCTCCAGCGATCCCTTCTTCGGCAGGATCTCGTCGATGTACGCCCCGAGCAGCGGGTAGGTGCCCAGCAGCGACTGGCGCAGCCCGCGCTGCACTGACGACTTGAGCTTCGACTTCGGCGCCGCGGATATTCTATAGGCGTAAGGTGCGCAAGGGGTTAGCAGGCGGTCTACTACTACTACTACCTGTCGGCCTAGCGGGGGGGGGGGGCGGGGTTGAGGATGGGTTTGGGGTTGGGATTGGGATTCACGACGACTGCTGGGTGCCTAGGTAGGTACTGTATTGGGGTGTCGGGAGGGGCGCTCGAGCGATTGCGGAGAGGGTAATGCCTACTCTTTCTTGAACATCTCGAGGCGTATTACCGCTCAGCGTGCTGAGCTCCTGTTATCACTGGGTATTTCGGATCGGGCGCGGCGGGCCTGGGGATTTAATGCTTTGGGGAGGGGAGCTTGTGAAAGTTTGGAGGGGGAGGGCTGAAGCTGGAGAGGCAATGGCAGCGGGTTGCGCTCGAATGCCCCGCACTGTCGCAGTAGGTACCTAGGTAGGTAACCTGGCACGCCTGGGCAGCCAACGCAGTGGGGCAATTGGGCAGATCACCCGCTCGCGAACATCCATTACCTGACAGCCTGGCAGCCTGGCAGCCTGGCAGCCGCCTGGGTACCTCAGCTGCTTAGGTAACGTACGGTAGCTGGTGACATACAAGTTGACAACCTTAGTCCACTATTAGGTAGGGCAGTAGGTAGGTAGTACGCATCTCGCAGTATCGCGGAGGATACCCGCATAAGAGATGTCGTGCTGCATCACTTAATATGAGCATTCATACGGATACTACGGCCTAACGTTTGATTTGCAGGTATCTCCAAGGGTCAAGTCTTGCACGGTGCTTCGTCTCGTCTCAACGGTCATTCATAGTTATTCGGACGTTCTACCTAGTTGGAACAGTTCAGCCTTCGGCAATACCACTCCTCTCTTATGTATGTATGAATAAACTTGAAATCCGGATCCCGAACGACCTCTATGAACCCATCATATGCACCGAGGATACGCACTTTCGCGAAATCGACCTGGATTCAACCATGCTGAACATGGCTGACGGTGCCGTCATCCTTGACATGGACATTAAGTCGTTCGGGGTTGAAGTCCCTAGTCACCATCATGCCTGGCTGGATGACGCGACACTGCTGCGGGAGGTCATTCTTGCAGAAGTTCTAAGCAATCGCGCCTATTAGCCACGCTGTTGCACACAGTCGCCGTGCCAGTAATACAAAAATCAGATACGATGGGAAAGAATGGACTGTCCGTACCGTCTCGCTGTGACCTTGCTCAGATACAGTCTTGCCGACGAGCTTGGTGGTCCACTCCGCAGTCTTGTCCTGCGAGTTCTCGGCAACGGCTGGGACGACGAGAGGCATTTTGGAAGTTTCGTACAATAATGTTAAATACGGTAGGTAGTACACGAAGCTGAGGTATTGGTAGTGATGCGGTTGATTCTCTGGAAAGAGTTGCAGATGGCGGACTGTTGATGCTGGTGTTAGGTTTGCAAGTTTTGGCTTATAAAGAACAGTCGCGCAACGATCATGGTCATCGACCTGGGCATGTTTCAAAGCCGACTCGTAGACAATGACGTATACATCTCCCCCAATCAAGGCAGCTGGTACCACAAGGCATCACGTGGAATACCTGCCGTGGATTACCTAAGCCCTGATCTATCTAGCATTCGCAACCTGCAACTCTACTGAGGTAAGGTTCCCGAGCTTCCTGGGCCCCTTCGCTTCGTTGTTTCGTTGCCAAGATGAACAAGTTCCTACAGATTACACCGGCATTGAAACCGTTACAAGGCAGATCGCCCTTCGCCTGATACTCACTTGGCTTTGCCAGGCTGCCAACTTGCCTCCCCTCTCTGCGAGAGATTCTCTGCGGGAGGGTGGCCTAAATACCTTGATAAATCTTATCTTGGGTGGCCGTGCACCCCTCAACAACCCCACATCAAGTCCATAACCCAACACCTGCAATGCTGCGTACCAAGACAAATGTGAGGAGCTTGATGCAATGCCGCTATCTCGTAGTAGTAGCGGTAGGTTGTACATCTTGCTAACAGATCATGGTCAAGAGGAATTAGCGTTTCAATGCCAGAGGTTCTCGGGAAACGATACCCGGCTAGCCCCAACACCTCCAGCTAACCTAGGTCCATGTAGTGATAACGTTTCCGACAAGGTGCACCCCATCATGTTGCTGACAGGGATGCTATCATTCGGTCTGACATCCCGTAAGCCTTGGGTTCGGAAGCAACGCTTAATCCGTACATACCTGATATATAGACCCTTGAGCCCCAAAAGAGAGCGGCAAAAGAAAGGGGGGCGAAGGGGCTGGCAGGCTACCCAGCCGCCCAGACTGCCCAACTTGCAAGATACCTACATGTACAACTACAGTACTGTACGTTCGCTGGTTGGTTCCATGGGCGGTTCAGCTCCAGAGGCTGGGGCAGCTCTCAAGCTACCTACGGGGTACATACCACGCTGCGCCCATGTGCAGACTCAGCCACCTGGGCACTTGCTAGGTAGTGTTTTCCCCGCGAGCAGGGATCGCATGGATAGCCTCCCCAATCAACTACAACTAATTTTCAAACGTATACTATGTGCACATTAACTCAAGGCGTCTCCCAGAAATTTCCGTTGATATAACTTGGCGCCGGTAGGCAAGTCGGACAAGCAATGATGGAGTTATCCTTCGGAAAGCCCTATTCACGGCAAGCACGGGTGGCTTTGGCCGAACAAATCTAAGCTGACCCTAGCCACGTTAAGGCTGAGCCGATGCCGGTCCCTGCCCATCTGCTAGATACCTACCTACCCTGGACCTAGGGTATATATCCACGGATACGGGGTATGTAGGTACCTAGCCTGTAGGAAATATTGTACATAGGTAAGTACTCAATCCGAGCCCGGCCGCAATGGATGTTTTCCATGGATGCTTGGCTTCAACAAATTAGGCTAGCACACCACATAAAACTGGATGATGGGCAAGCCTCTCACCTTCTCTCAGAAAAGATGCCAGGAAACGTGGAGGACCCAGCGCCTCTGGATTCATATGTAGAGATTGCTCCATCAAGAATGGCGGACTGCACCGGCGGGCCGCCGCGAAAGCATTCGCTTGTCTGCCATGTAACTGGATATAACCTACCTTAGGTAGTACGGACGTACGTGTCGAGTACCTACATCATGTGCCTAGTACTGGCCAGGTAGTTAGGAGGTAGCAAGCTACACATGCCACTATGTTCTAGCTAGGTATATACCACGTACTTAGAATGGTCCAGCGACAAGAACAAGCCCTGGAGCCTCGACTAATTTCCTTCAACGAATCAGCAGCTGCAGACAAGCTCAATAGTCAATCCCGCAACGGCATGCGCCTCAGCCCAGTGCGTTGTACCTGGTCAGCAGCAGCAGCAGCAGCAGCAGCAGCCTCCTCTCCCCTTATGTACCTAGTTGTAGGTAGTCTTGTCCGCGTTGTATTGCACGTAATCTGGGTACACAGACATCATACATATCTAACCTGCTAGATATACATAACCTGTCAGCCCGTTGCGTGCCTAGCTACACGTAGGTACCTGAGAGCCTCGCAATGGGGACCTAGGTAGGTACCTACTGCATCATGTATGTGCAGTACTTTATGTACCTAGCATTTGGAACCCAAGACCGAAGAAATTCTGGTAGCGTCTCCATACGCAGTACCCTACCTAAGGCTGCTAGGGTCTAAGGAGGATGAGGACCTCACCTGCAGTGAGGTATCTACCTGACTACCTACATAGGTACCTACTTACCTGCATCTACCAGGTAGGTAGGTATGTATACGACGTACGTAGTACGTAGGATTCATTTCCATATCTAGGTAGGTACCTACTCAAGTAGGTATATATGCAGCTTGGGCCCTGCCTTCCATACGGCCGCTGGCCTTCCCGCCCTTTTGGTCCGTCTTCTTCTCTTGTTCCCCTTCAAAGACGGCTGCTCCAAGATTGTTTCAAAATCCGTGTGTCGCTCTCTTACCATCAGGCTGCGCAACGCCGTCGGGCGGTGAACGAAAAGCGATAATATTTCGCGGAAGAGTGAAGAGGGTTCAAATCGCCTACGCCCATAAAGTCCTAGGTTGCTTTTCCTTTCCCGTCGAAAAACTCTTTTCTTCAAGAGTGCAACGGTGTGTGTTGGTGTATGCGCGCGCGTGTGTGTGTGTATGTGTGTCTGCTTGGCATCACCGGTTTTCTTACCAACGTCTGTTTAACGTCACCGTAGCGCGAAGTATACCCAAGTACTCGAGATGCGTTTCCCTTCCGCCGCAGCCCTCCCCTCTACTCTCCTCTCTCTATTATTCTTCTCAAGATGGACTCCTGTCGGAGCGGCATCCGTCCCGTCGGCCTGTCTGCGTGACGGCGCCTACGACCTCTCGAACGCCGCAGCCTGTGGTGACAAGGATTCCTTGAAGAGTTGTTTCCTGAAGGCCTCTTATGAATTCACCGAGTCAGCCGAGCTTGCGCAGTGCTTTCGGAACGCCGGCTGCACGCTGGCAGAGTCGGTGATCGAGTCCAATTTCATCATCAAGA
Source organism: Xylaria sp. JS573 (assembly GCA_000966885.1). Classification (NCBI taxonomy): domain Eukaryota; kingdom Fungi; phylum Ascomycota; class Sordariomycetes; order Xylariales; family Xylariaceae; genus Xylaria; species Xylaria sp. JS573. The sequence goes on along the minus strand of JWIU01000004.1, from coordinate 13,377 downwards.
ATTGTGGCACCGAAAAATCCCCCGTGGAGCTACGACGTCGTGGCCCCAACCCCATACCAGGTAAGCCACGAACGCCTACGGCTGAATCAGCAGGCTGAAAGTAACATCAAATCATCGTAGCTCCTACACCGGCTGCCGCACCCCAGGATGACAACGCCGCAACGACAACGGCGGCGACAGCGACGACATCTGGGTCGATTCAATGCAGCACGACGAGCATGATGTCAACGAGCTCCTGTCCGGTGCAGTCGACGGGCACCGAGTCGGGCAAGACGCTGCCGTGCTTCGAGACGGAGGTGCCGACCGAGGTATGCGCGGCCGAGAACATCTGCATGAAGGACAGCAAAGGCCTGGATGTCTGCATGCGGCGCGACGACTCGCTCGACGCGGGCGAGCTCACCGTCACCATCATCATGGGCGTCTGCTTCGGCGTCGGCGTCGCCGTCCTGCTCTTCCTCTGCTGCAAGGACAAGCGCGAGCTCCGCAAGCTCCAGGCGAAGCAGGAGGCCGCCGCCATCGCCAAGTCCGCCGCCGTCAACAAGGAGGCGCCCCGCGCCCCGCGCCCGATGCAGGGCCCGCCGAGCCCTGATGCCACCAGTCCGCGCGACCCGTTCGCGGAACACGGTAGGCTCTAGGATCATCTGAGGGACGGGAATCCAATTGTGGCGGTGTTAGGTCACCGGGAACGAGAGGGCAAAGTCCCAGGGTTCAAGGTAGTAACAATGTTCCAAAGACTGCTGCGTATATCTCGACGGCGTCATGCGGAGTAGATTAGCCAATCGGCAGCGGGTAGCTAGGCCGTTACAGGGCACCTCATGTTTCGTGTCTTGGCGAAAAGAGCGAGTTGTTCAGGAGATGATGCGGGAATTGGGCAATCGAATTCGATGCCCGTCAAACAGCCTTTTAGCTGCGTCTTCAACATCTGGTGTTCGGGGACTGTGCTGGAATTGATCTCTGTCTTTTTAATCTTATTCTTTTCTTCTTGTTTGCTTCTCTTTTCGTTCTGTCCGTGTCCCTCTTCGTTACCTGTCGCGGTGTCTCCGGCAAACGCTGGTCCGTCAATTTATTAGCGTACTCGTGTCAGCGTAGGGCTTTAGAAAGATACCTAGTCTAGATGTTCGAGGCTGAGAGAGTAGATAGGTAAGTACACATACTTGTAGTTACATATGAACTACGGAGATCCTCGGATTACCTGTCCCAACCTTTTAGACCTTAACACACACCTTTCAATCCCGCAATGGCAGCTTAAGAGGGAGATCAAAAAGTCGTTAACCTGATAAGCAACAACAATTGCAAAGGCTCCTTTGACTAACGCACGATAGATGTAGCAAATCGATACCCTAAACACATATAGAATATTCAATGTTAGGAGAGTACTCTGACATCATTATAGTAGTGGGAATCAATATGTTATTATGCGGCGGTGTATTCCAGTCACTTGGGATGGTTAGGTGACTATTATTGAATTAGCCTACTATTGAAATAGCATTTGCCTAATCCTTTGGCTCCCTATAACCAAGTTAATAACAATCGCAGGATTAGCGAGTTGTTACAGCAGTACTCCCATATTAATCGAGTCCTAATAGTTGTCGTTTCAGGTTGCTCATGTAGCGGACCTACCAATCCTCGAGGAGTGCATGGGCTACAGTGGATGGATAGATAGGCAGCTAACCTCCAGTTGAACGATGCTTAGAGCATCTATAACCAAGATAATAGCCTCTCCCCACGTGCATGAACACTCATCATCGTAGCTTTTACACTATGCATGACACGTTCAGAATGATTGCGAACAAGAAAACAAAGGATAGCGTATTGCGGATGCTCAACGATACTCTCATTCGTAATAATGACCCTATCAATGGCCCAAACATCGCAATCAAGGTCAAAGAGAGCCTGCTCATGAGGCTTCTCCCTCCCCTTCAAACACATGTACCCAGTCCTCGCCCTCACTCGTGCTTAAGAGATGCATGCGAGTGCTTCCTATCATCGAGGGGTAAGAAAGGGGAAAACGCCACGATCATTACGTTGGCCTACTTAGTACAAACGGTTGCTGCGCAATGCTCACCCAGCGCAGCTTAGGTAGGTAGGTAGGTAGGTAGATAGGTAGATGGATAGGTGGATAGGTAGTGGCAATGGCAGTAGTAAGAGTATACCAGAGCTTGGCACGACGTGGCTTGGCATGTCGTCAAGTTTTCTCTTGCAAGACTCGTCCTTCTTAGAAACGAGGTGCTATACACGACGACGGGAGCTCGTCCATAAAGGGAAACGCCAGTCCCGTCCAGTAGGAAAGAAAACAACCCACACAAAATTGGACTGAATAGAACATCATCTCCTTCAGATAGACCCTTGGTTCCGCGAGTTGAATACACTTGGCGATCCGGATCCGACCAGGGGGCTACCGATCTCGCCAGGGGCTCCGACACGTCGCGGGAAAGACGATGAAATCGACTCCTCGTCGGGATCAAACCGAATGACGACCTTGCCGTGTTCGTCCCGCTGAACGTCGAAACTGCCGCCTCCGTTCTGAAGATTGCCTTCAGTTTCGCACATGTCCAATAGTTCCGCCTCAGCCACAGGCTCCGTGGGCGGGAGGTTTATAGAGTCCACGTGGCCCTTGATCGCTGACAGTTCTATGTACCCATTCGCATCTGCGGCGTGATTCTCCAGGTCCTTGCATGCGCGCACCAGCATTTGGCGGACGGTAATGGATCGCGGCTGTGTAGGCCGTACCCCGGGAAGCGGTGCACTAAACGCAGGGTTCGGGGGCCAGGTGGGTTGGCTAAAACCTGGAGGGGGAAACACCTGTGGAGGGCCCCATCCTCCAAGACCTAAAGGTGGGCCGTATGCCTGATCAGGGAACGGCGCGCCGGGGAACGAAGGTCGGGGTCCCGGAGCCCGGCTTGGTCCCGGGGCAGCGGTGCCTCCACGGGCAGGCCCAGCGTTCATAAGGGGCTCATCCGAGTCTTCGAGTAAAGCACTACTGCCAAGATGGTTGCTCATTGCATCAATATCGGGCGACAGAGCGCGCTGGTCGTGGACTATACTGGCCGGTCTTCCGATAGGCGTCGGCCTACTGATTGGCTGAGGTGTACCGCCCGGCCCTCTAGAATCCAGAGGGCTTCCTTCGAACGATGCAGACGCTTGACGTGAATGTGATGACGATTGTCCTGATGCGTTGTCCGGCGAGAAACCTTGATGATGCATACTCGGCATAGGCTGCTCTGCAGCCTGCTGGAACCCGGGCGGAGCATGCGGCATCGGAAAAGGTCGACCACCCATCGGGCCCCCAAAACCTGGGGGTGGCATCGGCATACCCCCATGCCGGTAGTTTGCAGGTACGGGCGGGAAAATTTGATCATGCATTCGGCCAAATCCAGGGGCCGGCGGTGGTATTACGGGGGAGAACTGCATTCCCATCGGCTGACTCATGCTAAACGGACCCTGAGGTATACCGGGAGGGCTTCTGATCCCCCCATGGAGAGGAGATGCTGGCTGCGCCAAAGGTGCCCCACTGGTAGGGCCAGCAGATGAAGTCTTCCCCGGTGGCCCTATCGGGCCGGGACTCGTGTGCAGCGGAGTGGAAGGATGCGGCGAGGCGTTCTGGCTTGGGCCCGAGGCGGAATGGGATGCTTGCGAAATTGACCTTGTCACCTCTTGAGAGACAGATCTGGGTTTCATTGGCGTCGGCGCTTTAGGTAGAGCGGGAGTCGCGACGGCAACTTGGGGTGATGGATGTGGGGGGGGTTGATGAGGTATCGCAGGGACCGAGACAGGGGGCTGCTTCTTTGGCGGCTGAGTTGGAAGAGGAGCTGCCAAAGCTGCGGCCTTCGACGTGGCTTTTTCTTCCTGCTTCGCCTTTTCCTTAGCGTCACGCTCGGCCTTCGCTTGAGCCGCCCTCAACTCCTTATCCCTCTTATCTTTCTCGTGCTTCTCCCTCCTCTCCCGAGTCTCGCGCTCTTTCAGGTCACGAGCCTCTTGCTCTTTGCGTCGCTGCTCTTCCCTCAGCTTCTTCTCTTGCTCTTTCGCTTCGCGAGCTCTCCGTTCCTGTTCCGCCTGTTTCTCCCTTTGCTCCTGGGCACGGCGTTGCCGCTCGAGTTCCTTTCTCTGACGATCCTCTTCCTCGGCCTTTCTCTGAGCATCTCTCTTCTTGCGCTTCTCCTCGGCTTTGATTCTTGCTTCCTCAAGCTTTCTTGCCTCCTCTGCTAACCGTGCTGCCTCTTCCGCGGCCTTTCCTGCGTCCCGCTTCGCCTTTTCCTCGAGCTGGGCTTGTTTCTTCTGGGCGGCCTTATCCTTTCGTTTCTGTGCGTCTCTTGCCCTCTTTGCTTTCCGCTTGGATTCCTGGGACTCTTCCTGGGCCAATTCCTCCAGTAATTTCTCTTGCCGTTCCTTGGCAACCTTCTCTCGATATGCTGTCAGCACTCTTTGCTCAAACATGCGCGCGGCGAAGATCTGGAACATTCGGCGGCCCTCTTCCATACGCTGTTCATCGGTCATGGTGTCCTGGCACGGAATGTTAGTAAATATACAAGCCATGTCATCCTTCCTTTAAGTACCTCTTCCTCTTCGTAGTCCTCGTCCTGGCTATCGTACTCCTCCTCCTCCTCATCTTCCTCCTCATATTCATCCTCTTCAGGAGGAGGGTGATTGTGGGAGTTCGGTAAAGAACCGCCGTTGATAGCGTGTCCATATGCCCCAGCGTAATGGTCCTTGGCATCCTCTTCGCGCGCCATTCTGCGCTCAGCTAACTGTTCCATCATCTCAATGAACTTTTTGCCATCGTTTTTGAGGAGGTCGTCTGCTACAGTGAGAATGCCACCTGCGACATGTTATTTAGAACACACAGGATTTGAGATGATACGGCTGGTACGTACCTTTGACAGTAAGGCTTTGGCCGAAGTTGAAGAAGTCGTTGGGCGGGTAGGGATCACGAGACATCTCCTCGGGCTCATCTTCCTCTTCCTCGTCATCTAGTTCTTCCTCGTCACCATAGCCCTCGACTTCCTCTTCCTCTTCATCTTCCTCTTCCTCTTCCTCATTGTCGATGTGCTCGACTATGTGGCCGTGCGAAGGGTGATGGCTGGGATACCTCGAGGGTAAGCTTCCGGGAGGGTGTAGGCCAGTCATGGGGCCAAACCTCCTAGGTGGGGCGAACATGGGAGGGCCATGCGGATTGCTGTGAGGCTGGTTCGCAAACGATTCGAGTTCCTGGTAGTATGCGTCATACAGACCCTCCAACTCTTCCTCAATCGCAGTTCGCTTGCGCCCACAGACAGTACAACTGCAGGTATGCTTCTGCTGCTCCTTCATCTTCTTGAGAACGGCGTCCTTTTCCACCTTCACTAGCGACTTACGCTCCTCCTCGCCAAGCCCCAGCCAGAATTGCTTGATACGCTCGCGCTCTTCGCGGCCAGATGTGTTCCATATCTTCTCTCTCGATATGCCCGAGCTAGGAACTGGTATCTGTTCGTCGGCCGTCCCTCTCTTCTTCTTCTTGGACTTCCTAGATTTGGGCCCAGTACCATTTGGAACTAGGCGCTGAGGGTGCTGGCCGGAAGAGTGGTGATGTCCGTCGTCGCTTTCAGTCTCCTCCCCCCATTCTTCATCGCTATGAAGGTGACCGTGAGACGAGTGATCTTCGGCGACAGTGGTATGGTTGGAATGAGGCGCCGGCTTCTGCTGGGTCCCAGTGGTTGCAGGGAGGGGAGCGCTGCTTGTGGACGCCGGACTGGGGAGTCCATTCGCAGCAGTTTCGGCTTGCTCCGCGGCGGCTTTGGCAGCGGCCTTTGCCCGGCGCTTCTGTTTCTTGCGATTCACCGGGGGCGCAGGAGGGGCGTCGGAAGCGGCAGGTGGGTTGGTCGGGGCACCCCCTCTGGATGACGAGGTCGTGGTCGGCGAGGGCTGGGCAGGTGGGGTGGAAGCCGAGGATTTGGGGACCGAGATGTACTTTGTCCCATCTTTGTTCGTATATTTCGCCGTAGTCTTCGGGGCGGGCGGCGCGGCGGTGGCCTGGGAGGCCGGCCGTCGGTGGTTGGCGGGCATTCCGAAAGGGGATTATGACGCGAAGCTGGACGGAGTCATGTGCGATCTACTACGGGGGAGGTGAATCCAGGCCGAAAATCTCAAGCTGTGCCAGGGACGTGAGTGATTGCTAAGAATGGAGACAAGCAAGCTGAACGGCCAGCAGATGCTTGAAAAGTAAACGAATACTGTGGTGCTTTGTTCAAGCGGCAGAGGGCAGGCCGGCGTCGTTGCCCCTCTTGCTGGTTGGCCAGGGTAATTGGCGACAGTCCGGGGCCGAAGCAGACAAGTAGGTCGCAATTCCTGGTAAGGCGGAGACCGGGCTACTGTGTGAGGGGGCCGGCGAGGCAAGCCAGACTGGACACCTCAACAATCCAAGGCACGAGGTGGTGATTGCTCTGCTGTGTAGTGAATGCGGTTCGTTTGTAATCGAGGCGAGGCGTGGGCTGCTGATGTTGGCGTCTGCGGCTTTGCAGACGTTTCGAAATGTATGTAGCGATATCCAAAGTACAAGCTACCTCCTTGGCTTGCGGTACGTACCTGTGTGCCTATCAGAACCTACCTAGGTACCTGCCAGCCCTGCCTGCCTACCTGGAGGGCAGGTATTTCGACCTCGTCAGCCCCAGTTTTGCCGGTCGGGAAAGCGAAACCTATCGTCCAAATCAAATCGCAATCCCCAGATCGGTAGCCAGAGGTGGTTTGTGCGTTCTCACAGTCACATGACTCCAGCGAATGCTCGGGCTGCTTGGGGGTTCTTCAATGTTGTCTACTGCGTAGTACTCGTAGGTGCTGTTAACTAACCTTACATATATGTAACTACATACCTACCACTACCGTATTGTAAGGTACCTACAGGTTGCCTCCAAATCGGTGGATCACGGGCAACTGACAACTCGGAGGAACAAGACTCATATCACTGTACGATTCATTATATACCTACCTATAGAGGCACGTGTATATACATATGTATGTTCATCACGGTACCTTCTCGAGGTTCATCGTGCTTGGCCTCGTTGTCCTCTCCGCCCTACTTTCTTCCCAACCAGTATTATCAAGTGTTGCAGTGCAGTGACGGGGCACACCTTTCCGAATGCCTGACATGCTGTCTCCGTGTGTCTTCGAGGCAGGGCCGTCCGGGTTCTCGGAGCTTCTACCACTTCAACCTTTATGGAAGCACTACCTAAGGGTTGGTAGCCAGGTGAGGATGATCAACGCTCAAGGCACCAAAAATAAAGATCGAAGGCCTATTACCCAAAACACCCCGGTCGTGTTTGGTGAAGGTTCCATGACAGCCACGGATCTGTCGTCCGTTCTTAGGGGCAGAGGGGATGCCTAAAATCACGATTCCTTTAAATAGGTACTTTGGAGAACCCGAGGACTTCAATTTCTTTCTGTTCCAACAATGAGAACATCAGCCATAAAATCAAAATAAAACAGACAAATATCCAGGCTTGCAAGATATACCTAGTTAGGTGTTGGCATTGGAAAACAAGAACAGTTCGAATTGGGTATGCGTAGCACCAATGTAGGCGACACATCCAATGGATGTGGCCGGCCTATCACGGTCATACGTACAACCGGAGTCCGTAGAAGCAATGGCCCCGTGCGGCACCTATGTACATTCCCATGACAGATATCTACCTAATCATTCCCAGATTATCTACATTGTTAACACCAGGCACGGCTGCACGTTGCTATCGCATCGACTCGGCCTACATAGTACGCGAAACCTGGGCCCCCAGCCCCTCCTCCCACTTCTACCCCCCGGTACTAAGCCCAATAAGTCAATCTGCGCCAACCTCAGATGTCTGTTGATTTTCTCCACGATCTCCTCTTGAAAACAGGGTGCGCGGTGCTGTGGGACACGGCGATCAACAGCACTCTACCCGTTCTGCCTGTCTTCCTGCCTGCCTCGTCTGCTCGTCTACTGTCAGGTTATGAAGGTGAGTTTGCAGTACTACTAGGTAATCTGTAGAGCCATGCATAACCCATTAATTGTTGTAAAACCTGCAGCCGTTGGGCGATCTCAATTAGCCAGCAAGCCAACAGCGCTGAGGCGGTCAGCTTGAGGTCCTACCCGATCAAGCGCCGAGATCGTTGATATAGGCTATCCAAAGCGCTGCCTATCGACAGGAGATAGCATCTATGTACCTAGGTGGTATTGATGAGCACCAGGGAACCTTTTCTATCGCTCATTAGCGGGGATAGGCAATGCCGGGCCTATACCTACATATGTACAATACCAGCAGAAAAGACGCAGACAGAATACCTACAACATACCTAGTAATACTATGTACACAGCAGGTTGTTACTGAGCATGACACAAACCAGACGGCCTCGCTATACTTCATATGCTAGTTGTATAGCAATAGATAGCGTGATATCGTCTTCCCCTCCTCTCCACGAGCGTCGCGGTCCTCCGGCGAGGGTTAACGGCCCACCACTTATAGGTGGCCACTGAGCCACTATAAGATACCGTGCACGCCAACTCGTCAGTAACAGGACGCGCGAGCTGGCGATGTTCCATCAGTTTCACCAAGCGACGAGTTGTGTGTACATACCCTGACACTTTGCCTATCTAAGGCCCATCCAATGTCGGACCAATCGTGTCACCAGCTCTCGATTTGGGCGTGCTCAGCTTTCCGGGCTGCATACCCACAGGGGGCCCCCCCACCCCTTTAGCTAAGTGTTGCTGTGGCACTGCCTCCAGCGTATTGTTCGAGCAGGCTAGCAGGTCGACACCTATATTAGGTACGTAACGTAACGGCTTCGGGGATCGCTACATACAGCTAAGTGGCGGTATCTCGTAGACATTTACATAAAAAGTTTAATATGCCGTATGCTGTAGAGAAGAGGTTGCGAGGTTCCATTGTCCTACAGCTGCTGTTGTTCGAGCGCGCACATGTTGGGGCCAATTGCATAGCATTATACCGGGCTTTGTGAAGCTGAGATGCAAGTGGCAAGGGGGGGTGGGAGCTACCAAGCCGGGCTAGAACTGATTTTATGAATCCTCTAAACCTTGCAGGAGCGACGTGGAGTGCCTTTAAATTCTACCGCGAAACCCGGTCCTTCTCGCCCACGCCCGGCGCGACGCTTGCTCGTATTCGACATATTTTTCTACTAATCGCCGAGTATCATCAGTACAAACAAACCGAAAGAGGGTAGGAAAATACAAACCCAAAAAAAAAAAAAAGGAAATCCGAACAGAAGGAGAAGGAGAAGAAGAGAGAAGAAAAGGAGAATTCTACCTTTCCCAGACCGGATCAACGAACGCATAATTACGCAATAATCCTAGGACCACTCGTCGCAACAACCCCGGCGTGGAGGCCTCGACGCCAGAAATCAAAGTCGGCTTCGGATTCCAAGCTCACGTCAACTTTACTTAGTATCCCCCCGTGCGGCACTGCGCCCATTTCAAACCCAAGGACTCAAGGACCACGAAGCATTATACCCAAGGTAGCCCAAGTGTGTCCCGAAGAACTCAAACCTTGAGTTACTGTTGACACCAACTCCCACAAGGCACACACGACTGTTTTGTTTTGCCCCGAGATTGGCTCTTCCCGCGTCGAGCAATGGCGAGTTCGAATCCGCAGAATGTCATTCGCAGGTACGTTGAAATTCGGCCGCCGATCCCTCTTGATTGCTTCGAACCATCGTCACGGCACGACGTCATTCCCTGGAGCCCGTGATTATTTCGACCGCCTACCGACCGAGACACACGCGTTCTCGGAATCAATCAGGCAATCCTGCATGCCGCTGGCTACGTCGGCCGCCCTGTAGCATCAATACTAATTTGCTTCACAGGAAACTAGTCATCATTGGTGATGGGGCTTGCGGCAAGACCTCTTTGTTGAGTGTCTTCACCTTAGGATACTTTCCAACTGTGAGTGCTCATCCGCCTCCCTACCTATCCAGGCTTGTTACACTTGCTGACCAACCTCTCAAAGCACTACGTAAGCAACACTAGATACGATCCGACCGTACCCCAGACTCCTGGCTGACACGCTCACCTCCCAGATCCCGACCGTGTTCGAGAACTACGTGACAGATTGCAGAGTAGACGGCAAATCGGTGCAATTAGCATTATGGGATACGGCAGGCCAGGAGGATTATGAACGGCTGCGGCCGCTGGCATATTCGAAAGCGCACGTGCTGCTAATAGGGTTTTCGATCGACACGCCCGATTCCCTCGACAACGTAAAACACAAGGTTAGCAACCCAGCGGCCTACCTTCCCACTTCTACACTCGCCTCGTTCATCCCTTGACAGCCAATTCATCGGCATCCCTGTGCCATCCCCCCATACGACATTACCTGAAACAGAATAAACAATAAAAATACTGGAAGACGTCAGAATTTAAACTGACAACAGGTCGAAACCACAGTGGATAGAAGAGGCGACAGAGCGGTGCCCGGGGGTGCCCATCATCCTAGTGGGCTTGAAGAAGGACCTACGGGATGACCCCGTGGCGATCGAGGAGATGCGTAAAAAGAGTCTCAAATTCGTGACGGAGCGGCAGGGCGAGGCGGCCGCGCAAGAGATCGGCGCCCGCAAGTACCTCGAGTGTTCGAGTTTGAGTGGTGAGGGTGTCGACGACGTGTTTGAGGCCGCTACGAGGGCCGCGCTGTTGACCTTCGAGAAGGGCGAGCGTGGCGGCTGCTGCGTCATATTATGAGCGCGGGCGACTACGAAAAGGGGTTGCCTCTACGAAGCAGACAATGTCGCATCGTATCGATTCGATTCTATTCGATCCGATTTAACATAGGGGACTTGACGGGCGGAGAAGGAAAGGAACGCATGCCAGAGTAATACGAACGATACGTCACTGGACGAACAGGATGCACAGATTGGAGGGTGGTTGGACGGATGGGGAGCTAGGGGGGTTACCTGGGAAGAAGTACCTAATGAAGAACATGAAAGGAGTCCGAGACGAACGCACCCACGTTTTCATCCATCGCATTATGCGAGTACGCACATGGCCACCATCGCCACCACTTGGTTGGAATTATCCTGTCGCTCGAATCCTGACATCCTGGCCTCCACACCTACATCTACAACTCTACGAGCATTTATCTATGTCCCCCACCCGAACCCTATTACGTTTTGGGCAAAGGAATTTGATCGACGGATGAGCAGACGGACGAGAAAATGGACGAGCCAACGGGTGAGCGGATGGACAAAGAGGGCAGAGCTGCCCGGAAAATGCTGAATCTGCAAGACGAAACGGACGGGCGGAAGAGCGCAATCTCTGTATTAACAAAGCCCAATGATGTCCTTTTTCCTCAAAATAGAAAGCGAGGGAAATGTACTGGAGTTTGATGGGAGCGAACATTCTAATTCTTCAACATCTATCTTTGCCTCAGCCTTGCCTATCTAATTACTGACTTGTCCGACTCCCGCTACAGTTACCTATTTTTGCCAAGGGATAGAGGGCGGGTATCAGTATGAAGGTGTGTATGTGTGTGTGCGCGCGTGTGTGTGAGAGTATGTGTATGACGGGTTGGATCAATGGACGATGCCAACCGATAGCCGGAAAAAGAGCAGGGAGCAAATGGAAGGGTCAGCAGACAGACAGTCTGAGAGCAGAAGGATGGACAACACCCAGGTGTACAGGATGCACATCTTATGTCCTCCATCTACAATCTGCCACATGTGATTCACACATTGATGGGTGACGAAGCAGAGAGCAAGCAGTATAATAGGACGGAATGGAACGCATATGCACGCAAAAATGGAATTGAATTCTACATAGGCCTTCCCATGAAGCCTGTATATACGCGTGCCTCACGCTCTATCTACCTCCAGTGAAGACCAAATCCTCCAGCCCCCATGTTCGGCGTGAGGGCGGGAGCATGAGTAATACTAAAGCCGAAAGGAACTAATTACCTAGTAGCAAGAATGCCACGTTGCGCGGATGCTGTGTACTGGACAGACGGGCATTTTTTTCTTCGTCTCCTAATTCCTTAAGGAAGGAAATACACATTATCGTGTCCAATCATGGTTCCAGGGCTCGCGCGCCGGCGTCTCGGTTTGATGACGAGCATACTCGATCGGGACACCGTTGTGGCCGTACACGCCCTTCTTCTCCATCGCCGCACGATACAGATAGCCCTCATCTCGGGTGCCGGGACCGCTCGTCTTGCGCAGCTCCTCACAGGCGTTATGCATGGATTGGTACATTCTATATGCAGGCATATCTCGTTAGTGTCCGCTCTCAACACCGACGATATATGTATATGAGTGCATACATGTATGTATGTACATGTGTAAGGAAAAAGTGACCACATACCGCTCTAGCTCGTGTTGTTCCCGCTCCCGCTCCTTGCGCTGGTAAAGGAGCCACGCGCGGTGGATGGTCCAGTGGCGAAGGTGACGGTTGCGGGCAAAGCGCAAGGGCGCCGGCACCTTGCGAGGCATCGACGCCTTAAGGTTGACAATGCGCGCATCGGGCACCTCGCCCTTGCCCTTCCGCTTGCCCTTCCGCCCGCCGCCCTTCGATCCTCCTTTAGCATTCTGCGCCGCCGTAGTGTGGATCGCTCGAGAGCGCGATGATGATTTCGCTGTGGCGATGGTGGTACCAGGAACGAAAATGCTTTGAGAAGCAAAAATCGACGTCGAAGACATGACAATGGAAGGAGGCCTGCAAATGCAAGAGTTCAATGAAAGCCTTGTAAGGAGACCGCGAAGTATCGGTGCAGACATGGCGGAAAGCTGCTTGGATGTGCTGCCCGACTCTCTCGACCAGGGGGTGGTCGCTTGAGCAACCGGTGCGAAGGGGGAGAAGGTTGGTTGGCTTCGCAAAGGGTGGGATCTCTCCGTCAGGGCTAGATGGGGTAGAACTCTCAAGTGCTTTAGGCTTAGGAACGGTCGCGGCCGGTAGCGAGGGGGTCGGGTTCGGGCTCAGCAGAACTCTGAGTTCTGTGCTTGTGCCGCTAATTTCGGTGGTCGTCCGCGCTTCTTTGGCGGAGGGGTAGTACTGATGGTGTGCGCTGCAATCTGCAACTGGGACCGCGACTGCGACTGCGACTGCTGCGACAACGTGGTGAGCGACAACGTGGTGAGCGACAACGTGGTGACGTCGGGATTCTCGTCCTCCTCAAACTCCTTCTTGTGTCTCCTGCGTTTCAATGGAGAATGAACAGGTGGGAGTTATAGTGCGGCAACGGTGGACTAAAAAGCAGCTTCACAGTTACGGAAGTTCTTAACTGTAGGAAAGCCGCTAAAGCTGTCATTAAATGCAGCAAAAAGTAAGTATTAGGAAATTTTAAAGGCTTTTTTTTTAAAAAAAAAAAACTTAATTATATGTTTAATAATTAAAAAAAAATTAAAAGTTTTTTTTAATATTAAAATAAAATAAAT
>JWIU01000005.1:604987-644973 GCA_000966885.1 Xylaria sp. JS573 | reverse complement strand
CCTAACCCTAACCCTAACCCTAACCCTAACCCTAAGCTATAAAGAAAGCCTTGAATGAATACAAATGTGGAGGAACTTATGGAAGCCCTGAGACTTTGCCTCGTATCATAACCATGGACAACCCATAACAAGTACCCAGTGTCCAAGCAAGTGTGAACTAACGTTGTTGAAGGGGCAATTGTGTAGATTACTATAACAACCTTAAAAGGAGTATAGGCCCCTTTGCCGGGCTTTCACAGAAGCAATCGGTTCATGTTCTGAAAAGGAAGTTTGCACAGCAACAAGGCGTTATACCTAGAGTGCTCTCTCTCAAAGTTCATGGTAGTATGTCTATTACAGCTCCCACGCCCCTTATCTCACCCACTCCATCGCCTCAGTTGACCTCGAATATGCCCCTTCTCGTAGCTATAAGCCAGCTCCTCGACGTCGCCCGGAAGCCCGGCGGCTATGTGGTCGCAAGCCTCCTTTGTTCCTTAGGCGGCTTCATTTTCGGCCTGGACACCGGCATCATTGGGTCTGTCACGGTCATGCAAGACTTCGGGAGATATATCGGCAATCCCACTCCTACTATCCACGGTCTGGTTGTCTCTTCTATTCTCATCCCCGCTGCGATATCCTCCTTCTTTGCCGGCAGGTTGGCTGATGTTCTGGGTCGACCTGGTGGGATTCCCATTGGTGCTTGTGTGGTTGCGGTCGGAGCTGCGCTTGAGGCTGCTGCTGTCCACATCGCCATGTTTATTATTGGTCGCGTTATCGAAGGAGTTGGGGAGGGTCTCTACTTAGGTGGGCTGTCTGATCATTTCATTTACCGAACAAGACCAGGAATTGATCATGAATTCTACAGGAACATTGGTCGTGTGAGTTTACACCCCATCCGATCCCGTCCGCCGCCCGCCGAAGGTATTAAGACTAACTTGATGCTCCCGCCCATCCAGCTACCCATCCAGCTACATCTGCGAGATTTCACCCCCGAGGCGTCGCGGTGCGCTTACCACCATACCCCAGCTATCCATCACGCTTGGTCTAGTGGCTGGCTTTTTCACCTGCTATGGTACTGCCAACATGCAATCATCTTTCGCGTGGCGCCTACCCTCCATGCTAGTGGCTGCCTACTCTGTTATCTTTGCTATGGCAGCTTTTATGCTTCTCCCCCCTTCGCCCCGATGGCTAACCCGTCATAAAAGAAGCAACGAAGCCACCGAAGCATGGGAGCGCCTTGACGTTCCCGTGGCTGGTCGTGAGAAGATTCTGGATGAGTTAGACAATCCTGGTGTTAAGGGCGCCATGGCTACCAGCGCTGTCTTTAATTCCTCGATGACCCAAACACAGAACCGGCTCCCCGAATGGGAGAAGAGACGGACTTTCGGGGTGTTCTCTGTCGATCCTCGTCTCTTCTTTTCCATTTTCTTGATGGGCATGCTGCAACTTAATAGTGCTGATGGCGTTCTCTATGTCAGTAAAATATAGGCCCGGGAGTTTGGGGATGTAGCACAAAGCAACATGTGAGCCCGGGAGTTTAAGGGGTGCAGTTTAGGTGACGAAACCCAGTTCTATAACACAGGGCAAAACGAGGCCCCCGAATTTTAGCGAGCCCCAAAATTTTGGGGGTATAGCCAACAGCACGCCCATTAGTACGCTCCGCTCCTATTCCGACAGGCGGAGCTATCATCGAACGAACCGACCTTCTTGGCATCGGGTATATCTGCGCTTGTCATCTTCGCCGTCACCATCCCCGCGACTGTGTGGGCCGACCGTTGGGGCCGGCGCGTAAACGTGATTTTCGGCGGCCTTGGGATGGCATGCACTATGTTCCTGGTGGGCGGGCTGTACGCCGGCAATGCCGTGCACTCCGGGACGGGCGCGGGGCGCTGGGTCGTCATTGTGGCCATTTACGTCTTTGCGGTCCTGTACTCGGTCCCGTGGGCCCTCGGCATCAAGATCTACGTCGCCGAGATACAGCCACAGAAGGCTCGGGCAACGGCGACCAATATCGCGCACGGGGGCAACTGGCTGTGCAACTTTCTCGTCGCGCTGGTGACACCCGTGTTGCTGTCCAACCCGGTTTATGGTGCGTATTTCCTGTTTGGCGCATGTGCCATGTTCACGGCCGCCGTCTGCTGGGTAGTCGTGCCAGAAACGCGTGGACGCGACCTGGACGAGATTGCGCAGGCGTTTCGGGGGAGCCAACTTGCGGGACTGAAGACACTTACGAGGATGATGCATCAGAGAGCTCTGCGAAGCGGGCTAACTGGCGGGGATGCCTGATGGCCGTGATATACATACACCTACTTAAGCCGGGAGAGGATTTTCTGTCAAAGTCGGATATCAACCACCATTTGTCAATGTCCGTACGGTACTTAGGTAGGTAAAGTGCGTCGTACTACGAGCTACTCCGCCGAAAAGCACTGTCCTCGCGCGGGCGACATCCGAATACATGAACGGCCAAGCTCAAAGTATCTTGATGATCTGGAGTTGTCGTTGGGTTGCACGGTAAATACCCTGGGTATTCTACCATGTCAGCGGACCACCATCAAGGTGCCCGCAACCCCTGGGTGGTGAGATATCGTGGGGGTTAGGTTAGGCTCATGCAGCTGCGGGAAATGTACGAAATACCCTCTTAATGGACCGTTGCGCCATCACTTCGCCGAAATCCTGGTTTCCTCCGCTACGTACGTACATACAGGCGTGCCACTTGAGGCTGAACGCCAGCAAGCCGATCTGCCAATATTGATCTAGTGAATGCAGCTTCTCCCGCTAGCATGTTCTAGTGCCGGTTGATTACTGCAATCCAGCCGTTGCAGCCGGGATCTTCCTGCCACATGCTGCGAGCCATCCACTTGATAGGTCGGCCAACGACAACGTCAGCTCACTCCCTAGCTATAAGTAGACCTATATATAACAATCCCGCAGGAAGGCAAGTAGGTAGGTAATGTTAACCTCATGTCGAGTCTTACATAGGGCTCTGTGCCGAGAAAACAACCACTGGACTGGTCGGCAGAAAGTCAAGACGAATGAACATGCAATTTCCCCTACTTCCCTTCTCCTGGGCGCTGCTGGCTCCGACCGGAGTTGCACAAGCACGGAATGCGACCCCCGCCTCGGCAGCCGCCGATGCCGGCTCGGCGACGTCGGACCGCTTTCCCCCCACTGGTAGTAAGTGGCCCGAACGTCTCATGGCTACCGACATGATCAAGCAATCTAACTCTTCATCCCTTTGTTCGATTCGAAGCCTCCGTGGACTCCGTGCTCTTCCCGCCCGAATCCGTAGTCGGCTTTCCAGGTCCGACTCCGACCGGGGTCGAGCCCGCGGCTGCTCAAACAGCGCCGGCGTACCCGTACGTCAACGGACCCGCTAATGAATTTCCCCTGGTCGCACCACGACCGCATGGCGAGGATGAGTCGTCCGAATTCAACATCAACAGGTATTGGGGCAACCTGTCTCCTTGGTACTCTCTATCCTCGGGAGACTACGGTCTCCCCGACGCCAGCCCGCTTGCCCCAGAAGGCTGCAGCATCACCCAGGTACATCTCTTGTATCGCCACGGCGCGAGATATCCCACCAGCGGCGCGGCGCCGGCACAGTTCGCCTCCAAGATCGCCAACGCGACCAAGACGGGGTTTGAGGCGCGGGATGATCTCGCCTTTCTGTCCGACTGGACCTACAAGCTAGGCGCCGAGCTTCTCACCCCCTTTGGTAGAAGCCAGAACTTCCTCCTAGGCGTCCAGTCTCGCCAATTGTACGGGCACCTTCTCAACAACTTCACCGCCTCCAACACCATCCCTGTCTTCCGGACCGAATCGCAGGACCGCATGGTCAAGACTGCCAATAATTTCGCGGCCGGTTTCTTTGGCGTGCCGGAATACTTGGATCAGGTGAACATCGAGATCCTCGTGGAGACACCCGGGGTTAATAACTCGGGTGCGGCCTATGAGATATGCGACAACTCCAACATTGCCAGTCGGGGAGGCATTGGGACCAAGGCCTCGACGCAATTCGCGCAAAACGCATTCAACGCTACGCTTTCTCGCCTAAACTCCCAGGTTAGACAGCTTCATAAACCGGTCACAAGCCAAATCCTAACTTCGTTTCAGATCTCTGGACTTCGCTTTACGCCCACCGACGTGATGGCCATGCTTCAACTCTGCTCGTATGAAACGCACGCGCTCGGCTACTCGTCGTTCTGCGGTCTCTTCACCCAGGAGGATTTCTTGAACTATGAATACTCCTATGATCTCGTACGTCCACCCACTTACACACGTGTAGGCCTACGTGGTCTGTGAGCTGACTTGCTCGAGTCATTCTACTACAATAATGGCCCTGGCTCGCCTGTCGCCGCAGCCCAGGGTAAAGGTTATCTCCAGGAATTCGTCGCACGCCTGACTGGGGAATACCCCGAAGCATCATCGGCTTTGAACAAGACGTTCGACAACTCATCCACGTTTTTCCCTCTCAACCAGTCGATATATGCTGACGCCACGCATGAGGTCATCGTCCTCGATACCCTCACGGCCTTCAACCTAACGGCCTTGTTCGACGGGCCGCCGTTGAGCACCTCGGGAAATAGGAGACAGAACAGCTTCGTAGCCAGCAAAGTGGTTCCGTTCGCCACGCATTTTACCGTCCAGGTGCTCGAGTGCCAGGCATACCAGCCCACCAAGCAAATACGGTTTATCCTGTAAGTCACCCCGTCAACTCCTCCCAGCCCTCGGATCGCTGGTCCAACACGTGATGAAAACGCTCATATGTCAACGAACCCTGCAGAAACGATGCCGTCATTCCCGTCTCGGGCTCATATTCCGGATGTCCAGATGACCCGAATGGCTTATGCCCTTTTGACCACGTTGTCGAGGTCCTCAAGGATCGTATCGGTGAAATCGATTTTGACTATGATTGCTTTGCTAACTACACGGCATCGGCGGGCAATAATTATAATGGAAAGGCACCCAGAACTTGAAGAAGAAATACTGCTAGTTAGGACACCAGACTTAGGTCTTGGACTCGTGGCTGGTGTAGGGATATATGGCTCGACAAGTCTAAGATGGACCTCTGAACTTCTGAATCTCATAGTGTTTTGGACTCAGCTTATCTCACTAGCATACAACAATATTCCAACTGGGCCCAGCGCCACTAACATGCATCTGTAGCATTTACAGTTCACATTGACGTGTTAGCTTGATCCTGCAAATTGTGAAGATTGCGGGTTACGTTCTGAATATGCCGTTCTATTTTTTTGTTCAATGCCAAAATGGCGGCTAAAACTCTACTTAGGTAGAAGCCTGAGTTTCTGAGGGGGCCTTAGGTAAATTTCCGGTGGGGCCTGGATTTTCTGGGGTCACTTAAACTACACTACGTTGTAGTTCAGTCTAAGAGACTCGCGCCCAATGAACTATCACGACTATGAGGCCTGGGAAATGACACCAAGCACACATCGCGTTATCTTAACCTCGCTCGGTATGTTCCGGTTTCATTGCGCACGCTAATAATAGTATATCAAATTGCGATCACCGTCCGCCCGCCTCGTGGGGTCGGAATCTTCCTCCCGTCGATCCAGCTTACCAGCCTGGTACGCGGGCTGACAAGTACGGCACTATCCATACATGGTCCCTTGGCCCCCACGTCACGCCTCGACCCAGGATCCATCATCGATTCATGGCACCTGGACTGCCTACCCATCCTTGGTAGGTCCGTAAGTACATAAGGCCAGCATGCTACGACACTTGCTGCTGCAGCGGCCCTCCACCAGAGTATTCTTATCCTGTGTCCTCGTACCCATCGCGTTTCTCTTCCTCGGTTGGCAAAAGCAAGAAGCGGCTGCGACAACAATGCGATGGTGGGCACGGATCCTCTTCGGCATGGCGACGCTGTTCGCCATGCTGATGCAGACTGCCGATGCCGAAGTAGACCTGAGATGGCACGCGCCGCGTAACAACTCCATCAATAACCTGACGGCGGTCCTGGGGAGCGAGGGGGTCTACGGGTTCATCTTCAACTCCTCCGAGACGCCCGAGAGCCGCTACGGGGTGTACAACTGGTGCAACATGCCGCACGTCCGACGGACCGAGTACGAGAAGCCGTCGGCCGAATACGCGCTTCAGTACGTCGAGGTGGTTAGTACCTAACGGCAACTCCTCTGTCTTCTACATGGTCTGGTCGTCACCAGGGCTAAGCTGGTCTCTTTAGATTCAAAGACATCACAAGCGCACGCCCTACGCGAGCAATGCGTTCCCCGTCGAGTCGTACCGCTGGGACTGCGACGACCAGGGGTTATATTACTACGGAAGGCCCTTCAACAGCGACAACCGGCCTGTCCAGGGCTATTGGCAAGGCTATATATCGCCCGTCAACCCCTACAAGCCCAAGGGCTGGGTGGGGACCTGCCAATTTCCCCAGATCACGTCGGCCGGGCTTGATGATTCGTGGGCGCACGGGCGGGATCTCTATGGAGTCTACCACGACCTGCTCGGATTTCTCCCCGGTAGGGACGAGGACTGGCGCAGCAAGGTGACGTATCGAGTCACGCAGAACGTCATCACGAGCCAGGTAGCCGGCATGCTGATTAACGGCATGTGGCGGACGACGGAGTCGGTGCCGTTGACGATCCAAGCAGCCGATGTGGACAGTCTAGAGCCACAGTACAGTTGTAGCGTGGGCAGCGACCTCTCCTCCGACATCAAGTCCTCCTCCAACGCCGCTTGGAAAGACCACTTAGATAGAGCCGCCAACCTGTTCGGTACCTTGGACGACGTATCTGGCGTGCCTTCGGACGATCCGGACTTCCATGCCAGCTTTGACCATTACTTCGATAACCTCTCGGCGCGACAGTGTCATACCAAGCCGCTTCCCTGCAAACTCGTCGATGGTGCGAACTCGACCACGTGTGTTGACCAGAAGACAGCCGATGCCGTGTATCGTATGGGTCAATGGGAATATTCGCATATGTACCGCGATGCGCCGTCCTCGCTTGCTGCATCGTCCACATCATACGGGGTCTGGATTGCGGAGTTGAGTGCTCACTTGCGGGATGTGATGGCGGGTAAGCCGGGTCCGGTCTACCTCCACAACGTTGCGCATGACGGGTCTCTCAGTAGGCTTTTGAGTATTCTGCAAATCGACGTTATGGTAGTAAGTCAGCGCTCATAGTCCCCCCCTTCTGATTTTATCCGTTGGACCCGGGTGCCTTGTCAAGATGTTATTGAACTTTCAGAATTACCATTTACCTTTCTAAGCCCTCCCCGCCCGTTCGCATAAAGAGAGAAAGATATATACTAAAACCGAGCGTTATAGTGGCCCGGAATGGGTAGCGAGGTCGTATTCGAAGTGTACAAGAAAACGGCGGAGGCACCGAGCTCCAACAACAGCACCAGCGACAGCGGTAGCGGCGGTAACTTCTTCGTGAGAGTGCTATTCGGCGGCAAGACGATGAGATCATCGAATCCTAGCCTCGGCCTGATGGACATGGTGCCGGCAGAGACGCTGCTTGCGTATTTCGACGGGTTGGTCGGCACCAATGCCAGCTTGGTTGTAGGAAAATGCAACGGGACCATACCGGTCTAGAGCAGGACCCATACCTAACGAGTCAGATAATCCTTAATGCTCAATGCTGTCGCGAGTCCAAGTGCTTTTCCATGTCGTCCCACCGGCCCGCTCTCATGGGGTCGAGTTCTCGAACCTTTGCCAGCCACTTGCGGGGATCCTCTTGCTGGTTGTCTTCGCTTCCGTGCTGCTGGAGCTGCTGCAATGCAATGGTGTATTCGAGCAATATCTCGTAGATCCACTTCGTTGTGTCGTAGTCTTCCAGCAACTCTCTGGCGCCCTGGATCTCCATCTTCACGTAGGCGATCCTCTCCTGTACCGTCAAGGCCGGTGCGATGGTAGGTCCGCCAGCATAGTTGATGATCTGCGACATCAAGTATTGGTGGTAATACCATAGGCTCTGGTCGTCAGGCCCAACATTCAGCGCGTCCCGGACAAGATCCAACTCCTTGTCGAGAACGGTCTTCCGTTCCGCGTCGCCAGCTCCTCGCTCCTCGAGAACACGTAATATCAGCTGGCTCCGGTTGTGCCAGGCCGAGAAGTTGGACAGATCCCCGTGGACCATCTTGGTAGTATAGGCAAACTCGTCTTCGGCCATGCTCTTCCCGTCCAGCGAAGGGCTCTCGAGAGCGGCCACGACGTGCCGTCGGTAACCCCAGGCATGAAAATTGCGTCGATCTTTGGTCAACATCTTCGAATCAAGGGCAAGCTCCGCCTCCCAGACGTTACGGGCGACGGGCACGGGCAGTCGTAGGATGGCCTGTTCGAGAATCCACTTGCGGTACTTCCATATCCAGTAGCACTTTGGGAATTGTAGGAGCAGAGGTATGGTGAAGGCGAGCTCGGACTGCAGGATGTTGGCGTCGGACCCGGGGTCTTTGTCGCGCGCGTTGTCGTCAGCTGTAGTACCACTCTTCCCAGTTGTCGGGGACTTTGGGCCTTGCGGGGTCGCATCCGAGGAGGAGGGAGATGAGCTTTCTGAGGACGGTCTCGTAGTGTCGCTGCGAGAACCACTGGGCGACGCTTTCGAGGGCGACGACCCATGCGACAATTTGGACAACGAGGAAGAGATTAGACAGCGTCGACGGACGTTCCATATCGTGTAGTACTCGGGATTCAGGCGGAGGAGCTTAGATGTGAGGTGGAGGAGAGCGTCGTCGTAGTTGTTCTCGGATGCCTGGGAGCGGATCGAGTCCTCGAGTTCGCGATACTTGCTGATCTTCTTGAGATCTTGCTGGCGTTGCTCCTCGGTTCGGGTTGTTCGGGCCGTGCGAGCTACGCCGTGCTGTTGGCACCCATCAGTTTCGGCCTCTACCAAAAGTCACTGTCATCGACGTACACTAGCCATGTCGACACCTCGTCAAGGCCGACAATAGATCTTGGTTGCTTCTCGAAAGGAGCACGAAACCTAGGGGGTGCTACGAGGGCAAGGGGGAAGGCAGACGAGCCGAACAGCAGCTATGGCCCCGCTATCGATAAAGCTGCCACATCTTTATATGATGCATCCATGGTTTTATTGAATATTCCAAATATGCATATCCCCATATCCGCAACACCACGCCAATTTCCACTCCGCGGATAAGCCAATCGTCCCTCAATGAACGGCGCCACTCCCCTCAATATCCTCCGTCGCGGTTCTCAAAGCGGGCGTGACATCCAGCCAAAGTATTTGGTCTGTGGAATGGATATGAGTTCCAAGCATGTAGCCGGTAATTCCGTTGGAACCATCGGTACGAACATCCAGCAGACTGCGGGACCGAGTAAAGAAAGTCCTTAGTTTCGCAACAGCTGAAGATAAATACGGCGCACTAGGAAAGAGGGGACTTATGAACAGACATGTGTAGGTGATACGGGTTCATTGACTCACGGGTCGTTGCATATCGCAGCCAAGAGGAAAAGATAAGCATTCCCTTCAAGTGTCTTAGTAGTTTATAGATGGCCAGAAGGGGTAAGTACGTTCGAGTCAGTCCTGACTACGTCTTCTACGACTGTTCATGAAATATCCATACCTATGTCCATGCTACCCAATCTGCCTTTCTAAGGATGGTAATCCTCGGGGCTGGATATCCGGGAATGACATGTTCGCAATCAATCACGGTAGCGGATATTCGTGAGGACGTGATCCTCGCTCGAGGAAAGGGGAAGGGATCACGGGACTACAAGGCGAGTCTTGGAAGTTCCCTAACAGACAGACAGACAGACAGACAGACAGACAACTTCCCAAACAGCAAGTGTCGTCCATGTCGTCCATCAGAAGAGCCTTCCCCCGAGCTCCTTCCAACTGAATCATACAACGGGAATCCAACTTGCCTACCCGTGGTCGGGTATCTACTTCTCTATCGGAGGGAAACCAACCTCGTTCCCATTCCCCATTCCCCTACTTAAACGTGCCTCTCTCCTTTCCCTCTCCCCCTTTCCCCTTACCTTTAGGTTGGTAGGTATGGCATCTGATAGCTTCATCCATTCTTTCGCTCAGCATGCCTATCACGTCCCCCGACCGATTTCTGCCCTCCCGCGTGCCCATGCCCGTGTCTGACCGTTATCGCACCAACAAGCAGCCCCACGAGCTCTCGCCCTCCGAACGCCTGCACCGCACCGAGGACGCCGCCCCCGATGCGTTCTGCTTCACGCCAAGGCGGTCCACGCCCATGGCGGCGCGGCGGATGTCTCGATCCGACGGCGCCGAACGCCGCCTCGGCACCGTCCTCGGGGTGCCGGGCCTCGAACGGCAGGTCAGCAACGGCACAGTCTGGGCCGTGGGCGGGCTGGCGCCCGGGGGCGTGGCCGTCGACGGGGGTCGTGGCCGCCTGGTCAGTTCCGGGACGAACGCCCGGCTGTACACGACCACGTTCTCGAACACGAGGACCAAGTCCGAAGAGGAGCAGGAGAAGCACGAGGGGCGGCTCGCCCTGGCCCTGAAGATCGACCGCGTGCAGCGGATCCTCGACTTCGACGGCTACTATACGTTTCCGCGCTGCAAGCACAAGGACAGGAGAGCGCGGCCGTCGTTGCGCGAGGCCAAGACGACCTGGACCGGGAGCGAGTGGAGCAATGACTGCCATGCACCAGGTAGGTGTGTTGGGAATTGCCCAGGCTCATCGCAATAATACGACCGCATGCTGTTTGTTTACGGGGCTGGCTGCTGACACGGACACGGTGCGCAGAGGTGCACAGAGGCGAACGAGCCATCCCCAACGCCCCATTCAAGTGCGTAGGTTTCCGAGCTGGCGGGCCAACGGGCCACTGGGACTAGGCCACTGACATCATC
The DNA here is from genome assembly GCA_000966885.1 of Xylaria sp. JS573. Taxonomy (NCBI): domain Eukaryota; kingdom Fungi; phylum Ascomycota; class Sordariomycetes; order Xylariales; family Xylariaceae; genus Xylaria; species Xylaria sp. JS573. The sequence goes on along the minus strand of JWIU01000005.1, from coordinate 634,171 downwards.
CTTGACCAGAGTTCTGGACGCCCCTGGCCTCCGCGACGACTTCTACTGCTCCATCATGGCGTACTCGCGGTCCCGCAACACCCTGGCCGTCGGCCTGGGCAATTTGCTGTACGGCTGGTCGGAAGCCTCGGGCGTCACGCTTCTGAACGCCGGAATCAAGGACGGATCCTGGCTGACCTCGGTAGCCTTCTCGTCCGACGAAGGCAGCAAGTGCATCCTCGCATTTGGCCGGTCCAACGGCGCACTCTGTCTGATGTCCCTGTTTGATAGCCTACTTCCACGTTTCGAAGCCCACCAGCCTGCTCCCGTAGCATCTCTCTCCTGGCGTCCCGTAGTCACCATGCGGCCGTCAGTAAATCCCCAAAATCCCGGCGTGCCGGTCAAGGCCGAGGACCTCCTGGTGGGGGACGAAATGGGAGATGTCTATTACTACTCGGTGGAGTGGCCCGGGTCTTAGGAAGTCGCTCGAGGGAACTGGCCTGGGGCCATGACCCTGATCGCGCGTATCCGAGTGCACACCCAGCAGATATGCGGACTGGCCTGGTCGCCCAACGGCGCCCAATTCGCCACGGGCAGCAATGATAACCTGTGCTGCCTCTTCGACACTGACAAGATCCTCGACAGCGGGCATTCTGCCAGGAGCAGCCCAACGTCGTCCACGGCGAGCCTGAGTAATATTAACAGCAATAGCAGCAGCAGCAGCAGCAGCACGCATAAGAACAGCAGCCCAGCGAGAAGCAACATCAGCTCAGGATACGCCGGCCACTCCCTCTCCCTGGCGGAGGTCTGCGACCCGTTTAGCGAACAGTCGAGCGAAGTCAGCCATTTTACGTCCGGCTCTAAGAGGCACCGATGGCGGCACATGGCGGCCGTGAAAGCCATCGCCTTCTGCCCGTGGCGCGAGGGCCTCGTGGCGACGGGGGGCGGGTCCAACGACAAGTGCATCCACTTCTACCACGCGGCGTCGGGGGCGGCGCTGGCGACCATCTCGGTGGCGGCGCAGGTGACGTCGCTGATCTGGAGCACGACGCGGCGCGAGATCGCGGCGACGTTTGGGTACGCGCAGCCGGACCACCCGTACCGCATCGCCGTCTTCAGCTGGCCCGACTGCCGGCAGGTGGCCGCCGTGGCCTGGGACAACGGCGAACACCGCGCCCTGTACGCCATCGCGTACCCCGGCGGTCCCAGCGACGCGTACCGCACGCGCGAGCGCCTGCGGAGCCGCACCGCCGAGGAGGGGTGCATCGTCGTGGCCAGCAGCGACGAGAGCGTCAAGTTCCACGAGGTGTGGTCGGCCGGGCGCAAGGCGACGACGCTGGGGAGCGGCGTGCTGGCCGGGAGCGACATCCTGGAGATGGGCGAGGGGATCGACAAGGAGGGGGATGTCATCCGGTGAGTACGGCTCTCAGGTGAGTGGCATTGCTAGGCGGAAGATGGGGGGGGGAGAAGGAGGATGATAAAGATACAACATACGATACAGTATTGTTCCATGCCGCACCCAGTAACAGCAGCAGGTCATATGGTAACGTTAATAGAATAGCTCCGTTTGGAGAATTATAAACTGAGACCCCAAACAAGTAGTTGTACTTGCTAACAAGCATGGTGTTGACCGTGAGAAAGGCGCTCGGAGGTTTCGATTATTACGACTGTGGTCATCAGTAGCCGAGCCAGTTTGGTTCCAAAGCCGTTCTGTTCAAGTGGTCATGTCCTGGTGTCTATCGGAAGGTGAATGGACGGGATCCGGATGAGAATATGATTCGATCTTCCCCGTCTACGCGATAGGGTCTGTCTGAGGCTTGTCATAGCCTGATACACCAGTATTGTAGGCGGCCCCCGACTAACACCCACTCGGCCTGACATACCATGGCCATTCATACTGTACACGCTCGAACACGCCCCCAAAGCCTACAGGTGAGTGCAATGCATTTATTCAAAGACATTTGCGCACCGGTGGATGTTTCATTCCTGCAGGTATCACTACCAACCGACGTGCCCGAGGGACTGCATCAGTCTTCCCGCAAGTGTAGTCATGCCCAGGCAAGTTACTTGGGTTACTAGGGTTATCTCAACGTTACTCGCTCTATATCAGGAATATTGCCCTGCGCCTGTTATAACTACTGCTGATACTTGGGTGATACATAGTCTTGGTATAGTTGCTCCCATGCTAGGTCTCGTATGTACACGGAAGAGATAGCAGTATGACAACCTGGGAGACACCACTCGCGCATTTGAGTAGGCTGTCAGGCTGTGCCAGCCAAGCAGTTACTTCTCTTGGATTCGGGTACCTTCCCCTGCTTTGTCATTTGGATGACTTACCGACGGTCAAGTGACTGACCGAAACGAAAGAAGCAAGGCGGCTTGTGATGAGTCTTCAGGTGCCGGCGATCAAAGAGAGGCAGAGGCAGAGAGGGTGGGGAGCTTTGACCCGGCAAGAAGTCGGGGGGTCTGATAAGCCAGATAAGGATAGGCACTAGTCCGTATTCGGCTCGGTCACGTTACCTTAGTCATCCAGCCCCGCCTCTACATAGGGCCTCCGTCCCTCTGTCTACCTAGGTACATGCGGAGGTACCCAGGCTGCCAGGAGGTAGGGTAGGTACCTAACACATGGATACCGAACCCGAACCCGCCAGACAGCCCGCCGCCCGCGCAAGATGCCAGGCGGGCAGGCCCCCGCCGTTCTAGCGTTATCTCCCCTTTGCCCAGCGTCTTCGATGGATGTCTTCAACAGATCCATCCAGTCTGAATGTCCCCCTCTTCCAATCCCACCGCTACATGTCTTAAGTACTCCCCATACGTAGGCTAGGTACTTAACCTATCACCGCCTCTACATTTACACGAATTATATGTAATCCGTAGGTAGGCAATACCGCACCATTGCTAGGTACTGGCCATCAAGCTCATGATCTCTTCCATCTATTCCACAGTGTCAACCTACCTGGTACCTAAAGTACGTATGTAGACGTATGTGCCTTTCCCTGGAATTAGCTGGAATTAGCTCAGCGTGATCCGGTGGGTGCAGTGCATATAGTCATCGGCTCAGGGCCCCATCTGTCGTCACTTGCCCAGCTGATGACCTGAGAGAGGGACTGGAGGGCTGCCCTTTGGTCATCGGTCACCTGCGCTACCTCATAAAGAAGTACCCCAAGTACCTTCTCTACACAAAGTACCTACACACCTACAACCCCCACCATAATACAGATCTGTACCTACCTCCTAACATATATGTACATTGGCCTGTACATCGACCACATCACTGCACACAGCACCAATAGGTACCTGAAAGAAGGCACCTGCAGCCTTTCTCCGTCCAGCTACCTACCTACCTACCTCCTACCACCCAGACTGCTTGCTTGCTACCCCCCCCCCCCCCCCCCCCCACCCCCCCCCCCCCCCCCCCCCCCCCCCCCCCCCCCCCCCCCCCCCCCCCCCCCCCCCCCCCCCCCCCCCCCCCCCCCCCCCCCCCCCCCCCCCCCCCCCCCCCCCNCCCCCCCCCTCTCTGTTCTACCGCTTCTGCATCTACTTTCGATCGTCTGCCGCCTCTCTCTGCGCCGTCTCTCGCATTCCGTGTATCGTCAGCTAACAGCCAAACCGCCCGTTTCCACCGTCATCATGCGATCCAAGTTCAAGGACGAGCACCCCTTCGAGAAGCGCAAGGCCGAGGCCGAACGCATCCGCCAGAAGTACGCCGACCGTATTCCGGTATGTGTCATCGCCAGCCTTCCTCCATCACGTCCTCCTTTCCTCTGTTCTCTCTCTTCTATCATCACCCCGTGGACCTATCTACTGTGTCTTCACCGCCGGCCGGATCCGCCTGTCGTCGTCATCGTCGTCATTTTTGTTATTGTTCTCATCGCTGTTTTTTTGCCGCCATTCACAAAGTCCTGCTCCCCAAGTTCACCGCTTTGTGTCTCGTTTCCGGGCTCGGGAAAGCCAGGCTAATGTGTACACGCCGTACAGGTCATCTGCGAGAAGGTGGAAAAATCCGACATTGCTACCATCGACAAGAAGAAGTACCTCGTCCCCGCAGATCTCACCGTCGGCCAGTTTGTCTACGTCATCCGGAAGCGAATTAAGCTGTCGCCTGAGAAGGCCATCTTCATCTTCGTCGATGAGGTCCTACCGCCTACCGCCGCTCTTATGAGCAGCATCTACGAGGAACATAAGGACGAGGACGGGTACGTCTCTGCCTTTGCATCGTCTAGCCCCTCATCATTGTCATTACCGCCGTCCCGGATACTGACCAACTGTGGCTTTCTAGATTCCTTTACATCACCTACTCGGGCGAGAACACCTTCGGCGAGACCGCCTAACCGGAACCTGCTCTTCCCTTTGTCTTTTGTTTGGCTGCACCAAGGCGTTTGACGGGATTTTATTTGTTCGGCCTGAAGGAACTTTCGATCGGTGCGACGCCGTGGGTTTAATAATGGCACCGCGTCATTATGCGCCCGGAGGATGAACACAATACTGGCAGAGATGGTGGACTAGCGGAATGTACCTCCTGTTCCGTCGTTTATCTATGGCTTTGCAGGACTAGATGTCAGACATACAGGCTTGCCTGCTTTCCTTACACCAGAACCATCTCCGATATCAATGGCCATAATGGTTCCTGCCTCTTGGGACACCTGCCGCTCCTTTCTCCTCCCATGTGACCCTCCTAAAGCGAATTGTGGTGGCAGTGCCCTGCTCTCGTCCCGTCCCTACCGACTGTCCGCCCGGCCTACGGGTAATAGACTGTTTTGTGTCCTCACTTTGTGTTGAGAGCTCGGGAAACGATATCTCTGGACTGTCCTGTCCTGTCTAAGTGCTGTTTACTTTGCGGCTACCTTCAGTTTATGATTTGACGTCACTGCCGCTGCCACCATCCGCTTTCCGAGTGTTGGCCCACAGTAACTCATCTCACTCGTCTAAGATAACGTGTGCCCCGTAATGCCCCGAGCCAAAAAGATCTACACAGTTGCGTGCAGTAGCACCTAGTATCCAGCTGCAATAACCTCTGACGCGATTAGTGTGCTACGCACATGCCTAGACAGGACAGAACGGACGAACCAATCATGAGCCCAAGGCCGTAGACGACTACAATTCCATTATTTGGCCCCAGATAGACTACCGGTGATGCCCATACCAGCTGAGAAAGGGGGGATCGTACACCTATTCGAACGTTATGTATGAATGGAAGCTAGCCAGTAGAGTACAGCATGCGAGGCCCTTGAGGATGGCAGGAGTAGCCCAAGCAACAAACATGCCCACCAGCCCTATTCTCACGCTGATCTACCTAAGGTAGTGAACGCTGATGTTCGGTGACAGGTTGTCCGGCTGTCTGGCTGCACGGAAGTGGGCGCTGGAATAGAGGAGCGCTCTGGTGCACCACGCGGCTACCTGGTAAGTAATCGAGCAGGTAGTCTAGCGCCAGAATCAACTGGTTCCCTTGCCTTGTTAAGGTCGTGGATTTGTCGTTGCTCCGTTTAGACTAGCTGGTGGTACAGGGGAGGAGGGGATTCAGCAACTCATATTGATTTGCAAGCAAGTAGTTTCTGAGCCTCCCAGACTGTAGTTGTGAGCTGGCCTATCAGCAACATGAGAAAAGTTGGATCCCAAGTGCTAGATACCCCAGGCATCTCGAAGACACGGTTATGGAGAGTACCTGGGTGTTACAACGGTGGCCTTCGACCGGTGGGACAGCGCAGTTACTGCACAGGAGTACATGATGGATTGTCCTTCTGAAAAGCTCGTCTGTATCAAATCGTCCCCTCCGTTTGCCTTTCCGCCCATGACATGTGTGTCTCAGTGTAGACCTCAGTTCCAAGGCTGGAATGTGAGCGCATTGGCTGCTTAGCGTGGTCAGCGTGCTCTGGTGGACAGGCGAGCTAGGTAATATGTAGAGTGACCTATATGAAACGAAGGGTGTAACTTAGGCATTAGAGAACGAAGACGTAGTGGTATTTTCCATGCCTTTACTTGGCCGCATCCCGTTATACTAGTATCCCCCGGGCTTTTGGTCATTCCCCTTATTGGTGCAGTTACCTGCTCTGTCCCATGTCAAAAGCACCACTTGGTGACAGATAGCCGCATACGTCTCTATTGCAGAGAGATGCTCGAGAACTCTAACCTTATCTGGGACGAGACGACGCGGTTCATGCTGTCATGAAAGAGCTACTTTGTCGAAACGGGTACAAATTTAAAAAGATACCATGGGCCCCTGAAGGAGGTGATTCAGACGGGATGGCTACTTATGATACGAGTCGTGGATAGTAACAACTTAAGGAGTCATGTGTCACGAGCATGATTTGTAGGAACTCATCCAGACTATTAGGTATTTTCGGATAAAGCTTTGCACCAGGATTGCTGTGTGGCTGTGAAGCACTGTTACACCTTGCGTGCAACCGATTGCGTTGGAACACGCGTAGTGATCTCATAACCCCCTAATGGTCGATGAAGTCATCACTTGAGTCAATGAAGGGCACAGATACGCCGCATACCTTTGAGCTTATGTACAACGGTCACCGGGGTCGGTCTTCCTAATAAATAGGTTTCCATTTGGGTATAATTCCTTCGTCCCACCAACGTTTGATTACGTTCCTCTATTTCCTTGATACCTATACATCGTCTGGTTTACTTGGCAGCCTACGAACTCTGGGTTAAACTACCACATTTCCACGTTCACTCGGAAATCGTACGAGGTCAAGCAGCAGTCAATATGAGCAGCTGGGGTAGCAATGCATCCGAAGGCGGCAAAGCTGGCCGCCAGGAGGGAAGCAACACAACATCCACCGGGGTACGCCCGTCTTTGACCTGGACATCTACGCCCGCATGCATAAACACGGAATACCTGACTATGCATCATGCCCCAGACCATGAAGCGATCGTAAACTAATGATCGCATGCGCAGCTCGCCGGTCCCAGCTTTGACGGCATGTACCAACAGAAGCGCTCCAGCGATCCACAGTCTCAAGCAAGGCGGGAGAGCATTGCTGAACAGCGGCCCGCCGGCGCGTTCGGCAAGATGTGGCAAAAGTACTTCATCCCCTCCCTGCTGTTCCCCTTTCTGGCGCAGATGCCTACACATGATGGTTGCTGACCTCTTCACCCGGTAGTTACGTATCCGGACCGGAGGGCTCAAATCCATCGAAGTGATGAGGTGTGAATAGGACTTCCTCCTAGGGCGCCCCCACCACCTCCACCGGCTCACTCGTAAAAGGGTGATTCCTGCCATAGGGAGGCTTCATGAGGTGCGTATGCTATATTCGGAGCAATAGTTACAAGGAAGGGTCATATAGGGGACGACGGGGGCACATTGAGGACACATGACAGGAAGCCAATAGATGATAACGATGAATCAAGGGAAGAAAGTACACTTCGGATAGTCTGAAATATAATATACGGTTGACCTATCCATCAAGGACAGGGTTACTACATATTATCTACAGCCGAAGTACTTAACTACTAGCATAGATCCATCTGGTTTCCTCCATGGCAGTGTTTCCTCTTTACCAAAAGGAGCTATGGTAAAGAGCTGTGAACTCTGAAGAATAGTTAGATTGTCCCGAAGTTCGGGCGCGTACATTATAGTAATGGCTATCTGGATGCCTCTACTTGACCTTGCAGTCATGTCTGATGCAGCGTAGGGGCTTACACAAAAGGCAAGCGACTGTGACGGTCGTTTGATGTACTGGTAGTTTGTGTGGGCCTCAGCTTCGAACTGTGGGGGGCCTGGAGGAGCCTGTAAATACCTAGCCAGTGTAGGACGCATGACCAAGAGGGACAGTTTCTTAAGTAGGAGTGGAAATAGGGCTGTCCCAGCCGTGTGGTTTCGTATGTACAAAAGTGGAAGGGGGATCACATGTGTGTGTGATAGCATGTGCAGGTCTCATGCATCTGCGGATACAACTCGAGCTTATTTGGTAGGTTCCTGGTGCAGCCGCACCAATGGAACCACGATACCGGAGTGGACTGACTGGCTGACTTGCCAGATGCCATGGGGACCTTCCGACTCTTGAATATGCTTATATAACTTCAGCCTGGCGCCTGGCATTACCTCAGTCCACCAGAAGTCTAAGGCATATGTTACAAGAGGGGATGAATAACCGGATATAGTCGAGGATGGGGCTAGACTAGACAATGGGTATCACTTATATACCACAGCCGTGTTACCTCATATACGACGCAGCAATTTGGACTTGAACCAAGACAATTCGATGCATGATGCAAACACATAGATTTTATTAGCCTTTATAGCGAAACCCGCAAGGAAGTATGTAGTTTGGCAGGTAGGCGGATGGGCACTCGATAGATAGATGGATAAACAACTCTCCGCTGACACTGAGCTCTATACCCGCCGTAAACCCCATACTCATCCCCCATCCCATCCCCCCTTCATCCCTTGCCCCCATTTCTACTCCTCAACACCAACACCGGGAAATTTTTTTCGGCACTCGAATCAAAGCTGCAAAACGATGATGGGTAATAAACAATGACGGCGGCATAACGTGTAGTAGCCCGCAAAGCAATAACAGGGACGGTTCCTTGGTAGATAGTACAGGGGCGTCGGCACAACAACAGCAACGGTAACGGCACCAGCAGTAGCAACAGCGGTAATAAAGGGTGGTAATATCGTACATGGGGGCCCGGTGAGTGTGGTGTCGGGTAGGCGCCGGTAGGGTCGGTCCATACCCCTGAACAGGGCCGCCCAGTATTAGGAGAGCTCTTTCACTGGTAGGAGTAAGGAAGAACGCTAACAAGCAAGCAGCGGCCGTCGCCGCTATGTGGCTCGCTTCGTAGCAGCGAAGAGCTCCGGTGGGAATCAAGAACGAACTCCATGAAGCAACGCCGGATGAATCCCATGGAAACAGATGATGCCTCGGTTGATCCTGGTGTGGTGGATAAGAAAAAAAAACAGAGCATGATATCATGGGCCTGGGGAATAATATAAAAAACCACCAACCCCTGCCCGATTCCCAAATGATGCGAAGTCCTGAACGTCCAGCCCATGTAAGGTGACAAGAGGGAGAAAATAAAAAGCCGGGGAATCAAGGAGAAAAATAGAAGACCATATCCAGGATGGAGATGCCGGTATGCTAGACGGTAAATTTCACGAGTGAGATCGCAGAAAAGCACGAGGTTCCCCGCCAACCTATGCAGGGTTGCCCTTCATGCGCTTTTGCAACCGGGGTGTAGGGGGCTTCTTCGTCGCCATGCCGACACCGTTTACCTGCGCACCACCGATACTCGCCGGCGTCGGCGCCGCACTTTCTTCCTCCGTCTTCACCGTCGACGGCCTTCTTCTCTTGTTGCTAGCTGGGCTTGTGTTGGCGCTAGGTCCGCTGGAACTCGTCCCCTGCTGGCTTTGCTGCATCTGCATGCCAGGTGCTTGCATGTGCGCCTGCGCGGGACTGCCCATGTGCGGCGAGTTGGGGAGCTGCAGGTGTGTGGCAGCCGGCGAAGCCCCCATGGGGAACTGGCCAAAGCTTGGGGTCCGCGGATTCGGTGGGCCGTTCGCTTGCGGTTGGCCATTCACTACCGGCGGCTGCGGATCATTGGCGATCTGAGTGACGTACTGATTCAGCGCCGTGTATGGAGAAAGGCCAGGGTTGGCGTGATAGAACTGAAACAGCGGCTAGAACGGAACGGTCAGTAACCACGTCGTCTTACAGTGTGGGAGAGGCGCTTGGTGGAAAGGCACATCTCCCCGAGCGTCCACTCACAGTCATCTGTCCCATGACCTCCACGATCTAGAGCTCGGTTAGTACGATATCTGCTGAAAGTAGATGGGTTAGACTTGCCTCCAGAAATTGGAACACGGCCTCTGTGATGCCCATGTTTTGCTTGACGGCGGATTGAGGCAGGTCGAGATCGGGAGGTGGTACGGCCGGCTGCTTTATCTGTTTCTTTCCCTTCTTGCTCATTTCTGGCGATGACCGCGAATCTTGGTTGTTCTGTTTCCTCCACTCCTTGACCCAATTGTGTCCTGGCAATGCCGCCTCTATGACCATTTTCCGGGAATGGTACTCCTCATGACCCGCTGTCACGAATTCTAGAAGTTCTAGCTTCTGTTCGCTGTTGAACTGCGCTTGGAGGGTTCCCGTCGTGACGACCTAGATCCTCCGTGTTAGCATCATGTACTCTCCCCAGGCCGTGACACCGCTTTGCGTGACCTACGTGCGAGGTGTCAAACCAGTACGTAAGGCTGGTCTTTGGGTTCTCGATATAGTGGAAGCCATTCGCCAAAGGTTTGTCCGAGGTGCCCTTCTCGAAGGTCAGGTTGATTCGCCTGATGCCGCTCTGGTAATGTGTATGGAAATATCGCGCCAACGCGGGCTGCGTTATCTCGTACTGCTTGTCGGTGTGATCCTCGGTCGCGGGGTCCGGGCTGGTGCAGAACAGCGACAACCGGAAGACGCCCCTCGGCGAGAAGAATTGGGCGACGAAAGAGTTCCAGTACGTCAAATCGTCCTTCGCTCGCGGGTTCTGGTGGACACGGCTGGTTAGCAATCATCTCGGTCTCCGAGGACACAGGCAAGGAAAGGTGGTGCTGGTACGTACCGGAACATAGCCACTGAGATGTTCGCCGAATTGGAGCAGCTTCAACAAGCAATGACCTTTCATTCCATCATTCTTCTGCTGGTGCTGCTGGTGCTGGTGCTGCTGGTGTTGCTGCTGGTGCTGGTGCTGCTGGTGTTGCTGCTGCTGCATCTGCTGGAGGCTGTTGGCCAGCTGCTGCTGCTGCTGATGCGCTACCTGGAGAAGCTGGGGGTTCGGTGGCTGAGGATGGGTTTGCGGGTTGTTCTGGGGCTGCCCTTGCCCCTGAGGCGGTTGTGGCTGGTTGCCCTGCGCGGGGTTTGGTCCTGGATTTTGGGACTGGTTCGGCTGGTTGCCAGCAGGAGTAGGAGCGCGTTGGGGACCCTGGGAATTGGGCTGTGGTTGCTGGCCTGGCTGCTGGCCCGGTGGCTGCTGGCCCGGCTGCGGCTGTGGCTGCTGTTGCGGCTGCGGCTGGCCCTGCGGCTGGCCCTGTTGCTGTGGTTGATTCTGAGGTTGCGACGGCGGTTGAGGCCCCTGACCTTGCGCGGCCTGAGGCGCTTGTGCCATTGACTGGGCCATCTGGGCCTGCTGGAGCTGTAGTTGTTGCGGATTGAGCTGGGGGTGGCCGGGCTGGTTACCCTGGTGCATGTGACCGTTCGCCGCTTGTTGCTGCGCATGTTGCTGTTGTATTGCTAGCTGTTGAGCGATCATCTGGTGTTGACGGAAGTGTTAGCGAACCTGCGCCGTCGACGCTGCATCAGTTCGGTCCTTCTTACCTGGGCATGCTGGTTGTTCTGATGCTGTCCCTGCTGACCTAAATGCGCCTGCTGGAGGTGGTGGGGTAGGCCAACCCGCTGCATGTTCGCATTATTCCTCATGGCTTGGAACTGGGCGGCCGTCATGCTCCCCATGTTCCCCATGTTCATGCCCTGTATATTCATGGGCATTCCGCTGTTGTACATCTGCTGCTGCAGCATGGCCTGCCGCGCCTGTTGTTGTTGCATCATTCTCTGCTGCTGTATCTGCGCGAGAACCTGGGGGCTTTGGGTAACTGCGAAGGCGCACTCTCGTCAGTCGATTCGTCCGAGGGACAGGGAGGGCGTTGCCGTGCGGAAGGAGGCACGGGATGTGGGACTTACATGCAAGCTGCTGAGCCTGGGCCTGTTGCTGCTGGAACATCTGTTGCGGGTTCAGGTGCTGCAGCGCATGGGCGTTTGGCGCGCCAGCGCCGGGCGGCATGCTTCCCATCATGGCGGCCGGGTTGACCTGACCGCCGGGGCCAGAGACGGCCATGTGCCCGGCCATCTGCGGTGGCATGCCCGGCTGGGCTCCAGGCTGGCTCGGATTATGAGCCATGCCGGGAGCACCCATCGGGTGGCCGGGATGGACGCCGGGATGCTGCTGCATGCCGGGATGGAAACCGCCGGGGCCCATGCTCGCCATCATATCTGAATACTGTCGACTATCCACGTCGTGGATACCGACACCCTGGCCTGTTCACTATCTCATACGCTTTCTGCTGGGGGCACTCGGTGGTCGTGTTGTTTGACAGCAGCACCACCACTGCTACGCCAAGCTGTCGTTGCGCGTGACGTGACGAGTGCTGCTTCGCGATGTAGCGGATCGGTGCAGTGGACGCGGGATGCGTGCGCGATGGACAGGGAGCGGCTGGGAAGGGAGCGTCGTGTCTGTGTGTGTCGTCGCGAAATGGAGCGATGATTCGACGACCTGACGAGCGTTCCACGTTCCACGTTCCTCTACTCAGTTCGTTATTATGGCTAGAAGGGTCCACTTTCGGCGACAAGACACGGGGTAGACGTAGAAGACGCAGTCGTGGCTGTGGACGTGGACGACATGCGGTTCTCTGACACACGCTTCCCACTTCCTCTCTCTCGCGGTGTGAACCCAAAACGCGATGGCGGATGGGCCTTCGAATGCGCGCGACACAGGGTAAAAAAGAAAAAGAAGAAGGGCACGGACGTACGTACCTACTGTACCAAAATATTAGTCAATCAATCGGACTCGGGTAATTGGGCGATTGTGTCGGAGTCGTTGTCGCGTCGGGGCAAAGGGCGTGTGGATGATGTGATGATGGGGTCGTCAAGGCCGTGGTCTTGTGGTCGTGGTCGTTCGTGGCCGTCGTTGGCGTCGGATTCGGGATTAGGATGGATCGGTACAGTATGGATTGGGTGGCACGGTGGAAGAAAAGATTAGTGCTTAGGGGGTGAAGGTCACGAGTGGTGGCGGGCGATCATTTTTCTCTGTCTGTGTCTTTCTTCTCTTCTTCCCGTCAAAAACATAAAATTGTTAGTGTTATAATGTTGGTTTTTTCGGGGGGGGATGGGGGGGATGGCGGGTGTAACAGGCTAAAAAAAGGGAAAGATGGGCGACAAGTCGTGATTTGTATGGCCTCAACAGGCGCCAGGCGACACTGGAGGCGACAGGCGGCAGACTTGGCTGACAGATGGGGGGGGATGGCGGATGGTGGCTAGTGATCTATGTAGGTAGGTAGGTACCCAGACTGCCAGCTCCAATGTGGCCGGTAAGCGGTGGGCGGTGGGCGGTGGACGACGAAAATAGGGACGTTAGGCTAACTAAGGTACCTATCTAAGGCAGGCTGGCAGGCGTGGTAGGCGTAGCAGGCTGCTGGCGGTACCTACCTACAACCTTGGATGCACTGGAGGTGGTGGGAGATGGGAGGCGCGAGGGCGAGGCAAATAAATGGGAAGCGCACCTAGGTAAGCTGGCAGGCTGGCAGGCTGGCAACCTGCTGGTATGGAAGGTCAAGGTTGTCTAACGACAGTTGACAAGCCCAGATTATGGGGTGATTGGGTTTGGCAGATGGGATCTCGGACTACCTAGCCTATGTACGCCGCGCGTGTAATTGGTACTGTGTAGGTACCTTACATAGGTAGGTTGACCAGGTGGTCGAGGTGGGTGGGTACGGTATAGGTAGCTGGGATCAGGGCCCGTCTACTACCTCTACAGAGTGTACCTAACGTATATAGATGGCAGGATAGGTAGTAGGTTAGGTTAGGTAGGTAGGTATCTTGAGCTACTTCGTACTGACGGGACGGGACGTGTCGTTGTCGGCAAGGCTACCTCGATTCCGGGCGCTTGGTGTCTTCTGACAGTAAGCGACACCGATGCCTCTGCATGCAGGTTGATGGCCTGGCGATTGATCGACTGACTGGCTGGCTGATTGATTGATTGATTGATGGATTGATTGATGATAGCTGCCGCTGCGCTGTGCGCAGATGCGTGGATTACTAAGTTGCCCGGAGTATGCAAGCTTTGAGATGAGACGGAATACTGTGTAGGAAGGCCAAGCGTGCGCGAGCAGAGACAGTGGGAGGTGGGTCGGAGACGAGATCGAGACACGGAGAGTGTCGGCTGCTGTCGAAGGCCTGGAAGTTCTGGGGGAATGGATTTTTTGGGAAGAGAGAGCGGACAGGGGTTTCGCCTATTATGTAGGTATCTAGTACCTAAGGAGGAGTGCCGGGAAGCATGGATGACCCACTACCTACCTAACCTAACCCCCTTGCTAGGAGGAGTCTCTTCTCTTATGCGCGAGCATAGGTATTCCCCGCATGTCTTCGTGCATCTGCCCTACGCTTAGCAAGGAACAAGATACCGGTATATCCTTAAGCTCGTGGTTTGAGACCTAAAATATTGTATTGATATATATATACATTTATATATACACATTTATATATCTGTAGAAGCGGGATGGGCTGTACGTAGCCATAATGACTAAAACCGAGAAGAGCAACATTGTTATCGTCTAGATGTATTTACACCCTAACCTGGATCTCGAATGATGATGGTGATGATGGTATAGCTATGGGCTGTACTAGTTATCTAGAAATACAAACGAGTAAGCTTGTTAAACCCTTCTCCCTAAGCGCAGGTGTGTAGAGGGTGTTTAACGGTGCAGTACGCACTCGATGCGGTTCCGTTATCTTGGAGTGTCTTTCACTGGAAGAGACAGGGACGATAGAGGTAAGCTTTGCGTACAGCCCCTCTACCTACCTAGATGTCAACATGTACGCAGGGGCTTGTATGAGTGTAATTGAGTCACTACCTACCGATTATTGCATGTTCATGACAAGACTAGGTGCCAAGTAGTTAGTTGTATGCAAGGTACGCAGAGCAGATCCTCCGCCGTGCTCAAGGCTACCTACAGTACATCCATGGATACTACCTACCTACCTAGGTATTATCTATGGATAGAGCAGTGATCCAAAATCACGTCACACAGATGCTCTTCAACGATCTCGACCTGGAAACACACCGCAACCTTATTAGGCCCGGAGCCCAGAATCTCGCAGTATCCCTGGCCGTCGGATGTAGCCGGGCAGCCCGGGGTGCTGGAACAGATACTACGTAGTTCTGGCAGTCTGGCAGTGTAGTCTACGACGGGAGGATCTACAACTATAAACCCAGGCTGAGCAAGGAGAAATACGGTGCGGAGCTTAGCCCTTCATACGGTATGCAGTCCAGCCAAGGCAGCCTCGTCACGGTACCTATTTTTAGACAGTGTTGAAGGGTAAACTGGTGCACAGTACACGAAAGCATAACAACACTTAGTCTACAGATCAGGTATCCTCGGTAAGCAATGGTATTCAAAACTGAGCTTTGAAGCTCACAATCATGACTTGGCTCGGGGTTCTGCATTGTAATCCATGAACCGATATGTACCTACCTACCTAGGTACCTAAGGTATGTGAGTATGTTTATCTGACCCCGAGACGGGCACCTGGCAGATAGGTCCGGGCCATCTGGCCGGGCCCGACGGGACTGGATTACGTTAAGAAATGGACGTGGCTGGTGTGTATTTCTCCGATCGACCGTTCCCCACCTGCACAATTGATCCGGGAGCTAGGACGGGGTTCGCCCCACTTCGTTTTTTTTTTTTTTCTTTTCCCTCGCGACCTCAAAAGCTCGCGCGCCGTCGTGAACTTTTCATCTTGATCATCACACCTCTTCCTTCTTTCTGTCAACAGGATGCCCCGAACAGGAGGTCTCGCACCTCGTTTTGATGTTTCCGGGCTCTTCTAAGCTGAAAGAGAGCGTTTCAATGACACCAACACACTCATTCTATGCCCACAGCATCCCGCCCAGCCTGGTAAGTCTCGGATCCCAACTCCCGTCTTTCTTTCCACCTTGCGCGTGCGTGTACACGCGCCCACGCCCCCTCCAAATGATGACAACGAAACAAAAGTCTTCTTTTCCCAGCTGAATCGACCATGAAGAAGTCTCGTCTGTTCGGGCCCAATCGCCTCGGCGATGCCTGTTACTTGCCAGTATACCGTGTCTGATTTCGAATACGACATGGGGGAGCCTCGTTCCTGTACAATTGCCACGTCTCGGGCTTCGTCCACGTTGCTAACATTCTTTCTCATAGGCCATCTTCCCGTGTAGTGTGCGTGGCATCTAAGACTCTTCTATCCGTCCATCTATCCGCGCCTAAGGTGAGTCGAGAAATCTCTTCAAGCTGTCAGCGGCGTCTACCTGCGCCTACCCACCCAGTTGCCTACATGCCATGATGGGGACTACTACCATGATGAAATTTCCAATCACATTCGCAGTTTCCACTCGAGCTTCACTCCGAGCCTTTTGTCGAAGCAGATGAGGGCATAATACCTTCCTTGGATGTCTGACCTGTAGTCCCCCGTCATATTCTTGATACCCCCCAGTCCTCACACACTGTCTTCTCGAGAGTTTTGACTGACTGGTCTCGGATATTTAGGCATCACTTGGGATCGGAGCAAAACAGCCTGGCAGTGGTCATAGGTAAGGCGAGCCAGGCTACGTAGTACAACAAACTTGGGAGCTCCAGGTGATCGTAGATGATCCACGAGCCTTTGGACACGATCGATCGTAGGCTCTATTTGATGTAACTGGGTAAGGTTTTCCTTGGTGCGTACTATATAGTTGTTATGAATGCGACGAAACAACATGCCAACTCCTATCTGCTAGTCCCAATACCGTGCCTTGACCTTATGCTCCTATCCACCCATTCCTGATACCGCAATTCCCAACCTCGAACAAAGAAAATTGGACATGCGGGTGGTATCCTGCGACTAGGTAATCCTTGCTTCCCTTTTCCATACCGGATTGATCGATGTCCAAATTCATCATCCCCTGTCTCCAAGCACGGGCCCGGTCCTGCCTTCGATGTCGATACCATTTTTCACTTTTTCAGTTGTATTCATGCCACCCTACCTTAGCACCACGTAGCCTAACCCTGTTAACGTCAACACAAACAAATGAGCGAAAACCCAACCAACGCTTTACCCCAAAACACCAACGCCCTCGCGTATGATCTCTTCTTTCAGCATGCCAATACCGCCGCCGCCGCCGCCGCCGCCGCCGCCACTACCAATGCTTGCGCCCCCCGTGCTGTCCTGCTGCTGATGTCTCTTGACCCGCCCGCCGACCATGCCCCGGCGATTTCTGCCCGTGCGCCCTCGGCCCAGCCAGTTCAGCTTCAGCAGCCTCCCCAGCTCCGCCACCATCTTGCTCGCCGCTTCCGCCGAGGCCGGTGTCGGGTTATTGCTGGCGCCACCGTTGCCGTTGCCGTTGTTTCCCGATCCTCCGGACAGGGATCCTGACGCCCCTTGCGCCCCCAGCAGCAGCCCCGCCTCGGCGCCCGTGCCGATGCTGGCAAGCACGCTCATGCACTGGAGCATGCGCCCGACCATCTCGGTGACCTGCTTCGAGTCCTCGACATTCTGGTCGCGGAGGCTGCCGAGAAATGGAGGCGGCGGCGGCGGCAACAGCCCCGGCCCCGGCCCCGGCCCCGACACTCCTCCGCCACCACTCGTGCCGCCAGGGGCCACGGACATGGATATGGGCATCGACATCTCGACGCCGGCGCGGATGCTGCTGGCCGAATCGCCGCCGCGCATCTGCGACGGCGTAAAGGGCCGTAGCATCATACCGCCGCCGGGGTCCGACGCCCCGCTGCCGTACGAGACGTTGCTGATGGCGCGGCTGCGGCTCGGGTTCGAGTCGTTGCCGAATACCGTCGTGGAGTTCGAGTTATAGCTCGCGACGCTGGGGTCGAGCGACATGGCCGTGCCGGGGCGCGCCGCGTCGCTGGGCGACGTCGACAGCGACGCCAGGCTGTCGTGGAGCGGGGGCGGCGACGCCAGGGCGAGCGAGGCGAGCGACGAGGGCAGGTGCTCGAGGGAAAGCCGGGAGAAGATGGTCTTGAGCTTCTCGTAGCGCGGCAGGATGATGGCGTCGCGGAAGGCCGTGAGCACGAAGCGCCGGATGTCCAGGACCTTGGACGCCTGCGCGAGCTGGGCCTCCGAGCCGGGCCCATTGGGATAGGCACTAGATATGGGAGGGCTAGACATGACCGGACCCCAGAAGTCCCGTGCCTGTTCGGGGGTCAGGAGGGGGCCTGTGCCGGAGAACTCAAGGTCGAGCGGGAGGAAGACGGCTTGCATGTAGGGGAGGACGCTCGTAAATGTGAATACCCATAGCTCGACCAATGCCGGTATCAACCGATCTTCCGAGGTTTTGCGTAGCGTATGGTCAAGCGAGGCAAAGCCTGTCGAGAGCAAGTCTCGTAGATCATCCACAATAAAATGGGCCGAGCGGCGCTGTATGCACCACTGGATATGCACAGTTACGATGCGGTTGAAGTCTTCCACCGGCAGTCGTAGATCCTCACACTCGAAAATAGCCAACAGCTTCGCCTTTAGATAAGGCCAGGCGTCGTCGAAGGACATGTTATTCAGCCCGTACTTGGCCGAATCGACGGGTTCCAAGTGTGAGGGCGTATTGGTCGTGGACCCGAGGCTGCCCGGCCCGGGCCATTCGCCGCCGACCGCAAAGGTGGACTCGTTGTCGTGGCGCATCACTTCATGCTTGTCATCTTTCCTCTTGTCCCGCAGCGCGCGCGCCCCGTGCCGTAAGTCGAGGCCGCTGACGCTTTTGCCGATATTGTTGTTGGGGCCCGGACTCGGCGGCGGCAGGTTGAAGTTGTACAGACTGGAGGGCGCATGGGGGTCGACAGGGAGAGAATTGCTGGCAGCGGAGGAGAGTGGGAGATGGTAGTCTTCCTTGGCACTCAGCTTGTGTTTCTGCCGTGACAGGAAGTGGTGCTTCCTCTCCTTCTCCTTTTCCTTGCCTTCGGCCGACGTATCGACTGCTCGGAGGGTCGCCATCGAGGAGTTCCCCAAGCTATAGAAAGACTGCGAATCAGCCAAACTGGTCGTGCTAAAGTTTGCGCGCTGTAACGAGGCCAAAGCAGACCCGATCTTGCCGGGACTCGGCAGTGGCTTCTCTTTGGGGTCGCCCTTGGTGTCGATCTTCTTGGGCCGCGAAAACAGCTTGACCTTGGACTTTTCCGACTTGGCAGGCTTCTCTGGTATGGGCAACGGCGGGGGCGTGGGCGATTCTTGTGTGGGCAAGCCCGGGGAAGCCTGTGGCGAGGTCCTCGGAAAGGCGACGTTGGCGGCGGCGGTGGCATTGGCGGCGTGGCTTCCCAACAGGCCATTGTAGTAGCCCTGGTTCCCAAAGCCGTTGTCTCGCGGCGCGCTCGCCTCGGTCAGGCTAAGCATAGGCGGGCTGCGTGGCCCGGGCGGAGGCTTGTGTCGCGGCCTTCCCGTGCCGTCGTGGGTGTCGCTTCCGGGAAAGGGGACGGTTTGCGATCGATGGCGAGCGTGTTGCTGGTGTTGCATGGCAGCCTGGGCGGCTATCTGACTAGCTGACAGCGCGGCCGAGGGCTGGTTTACGCCCACCTGGGAAAGGTTGGATGTGCTCGTGGAGGGCAGGGAGGGCTCGAAGTGGCCCTGGGTCTGGGAGTGTTTTCGCACGTGGTGGCCACGGTTCGGGGGCAAGGTCAATGGCGAGGCGTTTCTCGCAGCAGACGACGGCTCGTAGCTGGGTCTATTCGGGCGGGAGAAGTTCTGGGGAGCGGCGGCGTTGGGGTTGAGAGTGGGATTGGGGTTGGAAGGGAAGTTGGCGAGAGACGGGCTGGTGGCGGCGGCAGGGCTCTGTGGACGTCTAGTCCGGGGGATGGAGATAGTGTCATCGCTCGAGGAGGACTCGATCCTGCGTATGCCGGGTTGCGAAGGGGCGACGGAGGCGGCAGCGGCAGCGGCGCTGGAGGAGACGCTTCCTGGCAAGGGCGAAAAGCTCCCGGGGGCCCTCTGCTGGGATCGCACAGGCTGCATGGCCGGGAGTCGGGAGGTCGAAACGTCAAGTTCCCACGTCAAGTTCCCAAAGCGGAGGGCCTCTGTTTCATCTTGGCCGGGCTTGATGACACCTACCGGTACCACACACGCAGCGACTACTGAGCCAGTGTGAGCCAGACAGGAGCCCGATCGACGCACGCTAATGCGCCAGAACTATAGCAGGATCGCGATGGTATATATGAAGTAGGTATAGGTATAGGTATCGGTATAGGTATCGGTATCGGTATAGGTAGTGCGGTCGGCTTGCCGACGATCGTAGGTTGAGATGGTGTAGACAGCGTCGGTATAATTGGCTGACGGCGGGTTTGGCGCCAGTCATGTGTCAGCCCTGGGTATCGAGTAGGTATGCTGTCGTTTTGGGGGAGGGGGCCGGTGGTTGTCGCTGTCCTGGTGCGGATGGACGAAAGTGCCCCAGGCGAGCGACGATAGCCCCAGCCGCAATCATTAGGCCCCTGCCTCGGTCGCCATTTGCCCCACACTCCCATTCTCCAGCCTACAATCAAACCAGCGGGCAGCCAGCATTTACAGTAGTAGGTCCCTAATAAGGTACCTACAGCGGGTATGTCGGCACCCCCAGGCCTAGGACTGTTAGGGCTGTCAGCGCCCGACGTTTTAGCGCTACCTAACCTCCATACAATCCCTTTGTCGTACGTTGTACAGCACACGTGCACACACTGATGCAATCTATAGGCTCACCCCTATCTACTTCACGATATTTTATGATTTATTCTGGCTGAATCATCATCGTCGTAGAGTGACAGATGTCAAGTAAGTAAGTACCGCAACATCGCCAGTCTGCACGTGTTGACGAGACGAGAGAAGTCGGGATACCCTCTCCTATATCGCCCCTACTGTCCAACCTGTCTCAGCCACTAAGGACGGTATGGACGGTACAGACAGTCGATTGTTCTGGAGCCTCCCTTGAGTGACTCTAAACCATGGCTTTTGAATGGGTATGCAAGGCATGACTTGTTATCAATGCTCTAGTGAGAAACGCGCATGAAAACCCAAGCTAATTATGGGCTGTACTAGGTAACTTGTCGTTCACACTGAGATCAACATCGGAAATGCTGATGACAATGGCCATGATAGTGACGGCTCTCTGGCATCTGGAGGTCCAGCCCCGCCGGCCAGACGTGAGCTCCCTGGTCGGGTATGACAACTTCGTCCATCCGCACCCGCGAGTCGGCCGATATGGCCGGCACGATGTTGGCCAGGATCTGAGCCGCCTTGTCGTCGTCCCATTTGTGAAGAACGGCTCGCAGATAGTAGTACTTTTTGATAGTCTCGTCACGGTCCTGTACTACCACTCGACCGGCAAGCTCGGGACGCTTGGCCAGCAGGCAGTCCTGCTTGTTGACCAGCGTTGTCGCCAATGTCCACATATACCGGACACTCGTGTTCGCGGATGGCAGAGCAGTCAAGTGAAATGATATCAAGGCGGTTGCCATTCTTGGGAACGCCCATGATACCCTTGAAGCCTTTCAACAGATCGGGGTGCTTCTTGAGCCAGGGGAAGAGGCCCAACTCCGTGTTGAGGCCCCTTCAAAATGCTCAAGCCTGCGTCTGGTTCTGATACCCCATCTCCTTTAGAAGGTCGGGCAGATCCTGGAAGGCAGGGTCGCTGACAGCGTGGAAGAAGCGCATGGGGCTTCGTCCTCTGCTATACCAGTCTAGTTCTCTACACTGAACACAATACCTACTCATAACCTGAACTGTTATTTACCATACACTATCTTATCTTAGTCCGTTAGATACCTCTAGCTAGACATGTATCTGTCATTAAAAGACCAGAGATAGCATTTCACGTGAAGCTAGATGGGAGTCGACGCAAACCATCGTATTGACTGAACAAGTTATCTGTGATTGGTACATTTTGGTTCTGTCCGTCCGCAATCCAGGTTTGATGTAGGAGAAAGTATGCATCCACATGTTGGGGGCCAGTTATATCGCGTTAACTAACCCTAGCAGTATCTTATCCGTGGATATAAGGAGGTATATTCTCCTCATTTCGTTCCTCCCTACCCCCTTTCCCGCTCTGGGTTTCCCAACTATGACCTGTGCCATGTCATGCTATCAGCAGACTACCTGTCTACGGCTTACAAGCTAGTTTGATCTTCATCATTGTTCCGTCCACCGGCTTGGATGTCATCCTGCGAGTCTACGGCGATGGGAAAGAAAGTGTCAGCCGCGGCTCCTTACCTAATACCAAGTTGCGCACTCCAAAGAAAGCACAGAGTTGACTCACATTATACAGTTCTGACTTGGCTTTATATTGCCCTTTATCGCCCAGCACGGGAATTCGCTCCTTATCGAGGACGCTTTCCCCCAACCCCGTCTTGATAAAGTCGTACTTGCGAGCCACAATGGCGAGAAGAACGCGCGATTCGAGATTCGCGAGCTCCGATCCGATGCAGCTTCTCGGACCTCTCTCAAACGGCCGCCATGCACTTACAGGAATGCTCTTTTCCGCCTCGCCGAGCCATCGCTCAGGCACCCAGTCGTCCGCCGTGTCTCCGTAAACGGCTGGGTCCCGCTGGATGATGCTCTGGCATGAGTACATGATGAGGCCGTCTAGGTTGTACTCTTCGCCGGTGGGTGCGCGCACCGTGAAGCCTATTCCAGGGTCCGTCATGCGGGCAGTGCCGGCCGGGGGGTGTAGGCGGAGCGTCTCCTTAATGACAGCATTGATGTAATGCATGCGCGGGAGAAGGCGCTCTCCCTCCAGTGCGAGAGTAGCGCATATCGTACGGGGGTCAATTTGGGGCCCGAGAACCTCGTCGAGCTCGTCGCGGACCGCCTTGAGCGCGCGGGGTGTACGGCTCAGCTCGTAGAGCACCCACTGCAACATGCTGGTATTTGTGTCGTGTCCTGCGAACAAGAAGCTGCGTACTTGATCTGACGTCTCGGATAGAAGCTGGGGCGTCAGGGCCCCAGTATCCTGGAAACTAAGCGCAACAATGCTCCGCGATCTGTTCCCTTCGGCTTCTTCTTTTACCTCGGCATACTTCTGCTGTATCATGCCTTTGACCAGCACATCAATACGCCTGGCTAGCCGATTCCGCTTCATTGTAGTTATAGGGACGATCCACCACGGGAGGTTGTTCTTGTCATCACTGTATGTCTGGACAAGTTCCCCGAACAGTTGAATCACCTCACCTTGCTTTGAGCGGTCCAGATGTTGAGCGTTGAGCTCGACTTCCATCACGGCGGCGCCGATGACATCAAAAGTTAGGTTGGAAATGAGTTTCTCTAGAGAGAACTCTTCCCTCGATGTAGCAAATTGGTCCAGGTAATTCCAAAATGGCTCCATCTTCTCAAGAATGAGGGGCAGTAGACTCCACAAATGCTGAGTTGTGAAGCCTGGGTTATATCTCTTGCGGATATCCTTCCAATCCTGACCCTGTGAGCACCAGCCATTAGCGAGGTCTATCAGCCGCAGGGGGCCGAAACTTACCTCCCTGCCCAAAATTGATGTATTTCCTATGATTGGCATCATATGAGTCCAGGTTGGGGATTTAGTTGTGCTTAGAGGGAAAAGCTTGGATGGCTTGGAAATCTGCTCAGCGATGCTGTGACTGGGGACGAGAACCATAGGAGGGTTCACAGGTCGGAGATCTACAAGCATGACGGGAGGACGGCCCATTGATGCCCACATCTCTTCGAATATCTTGTCTATATGGCTGTCAGCCCCCAGATAAGTGTAATAATAGAAGATAGGTTTATCGCAAGCGTCAGGGCCCCAAGTAAATCCATCCCGTGGCATACCTGGATGACGATCGTGTATCCCACGAGCCATGAATTCACCAAAGGTTTTGAGATGACCCCAGACAATGTGATTTGGCAACTGCGGGATATGCGCATACTGCTTGCCACGCACGTATGTGAGCCTTGTATAGAGATACGAGACCAGCAGTGTGCCGGCGGCAACCAGGAAAAGCTCCAACATCTTCGTTGTGTGGTCGCGTTGTGTCACGCCTCCGGTCGAGGTCTAATAAGGGTTCTTTCCCGCTCAGCCAGGCCTGTGCAACTACGGTCGCAAGCTTGTCTGTGAGAATATCTTATGTAGTTGTTCCAAAAGAGAATGCGAAAGCAGGAAGGATGAGTAATACTGAAGTACCAAGGCAACTTGAGCTTGGAGTAGAAGGTCAACTGCTCCGTCAACAAGTATTTTGAATTACATGGACATATGTATATATGTGTACACCCTGGTTAGCCATCCTTCAGTTGGTGACATGGTCTGACAGCGCAAGGTACTCTCCTTGTTGGTGACTTGCTTGGGGGCTGAGATCCCATGCAGTTGGTGCGGTTTAGGGAGCAACGGTTTGACGTTGAGGTCACACCACCGCCACGGCGGAGATAGGCTCTTAAGCGGAACCGAATGCATTTCTTTGTTGGCACCTCGGGAAATCTGCGATGCAAGGGCCCTGGGAGGCATGGTCCGCTCTAGTAAGGGATGTAATCCATGTTAAATATAATCGTCATCATCATCTAGATACGTTATCTATTCCAAGCAAACAGCCGCCGAATGTCTGTACCATGGTTTGCGTCAATAATCAGGAAGTATCTGCACGATACAATTTTTTTTGGCACCCACATTCCTATCTTCACCAGTTCCTTTCCCTCTTTTCGTTTCTTTCCCTCTTTCCTTTTTTTCCTGTTTCCTTTTTTCCCCTTTCCTTTTTTCCCCTTTGAGTTTCTTCAATATCTGTCTCAGAACTCAGCTTCAACGTCATCGCACAAGTCCGCTACTTGTCAGTCCACAATTCCGGCGTATACAATAACGCACCAAGAAAGATAGGCCAATGAAGACATTGTGGGATCAGGGGTAAGTGTTGAATGAGAATAGGGGCAGGGGCGGGGAGCACCGGAGAAAGCAAGCCTCAGAGCCCAAAAAGAAGCCCGAGGCATGACTAGCGCCGGCGACGCTCCTGGTGGCTGCGCCCATGTCGCGGGGACGGTGAGCGGTGGCGGCGGTGGTGGCGATCTTCGCGGTGGTGGTGATGGTGGTGGTGCTGTCCCCGAGTCTCGTGGTGGTGCACCTCATAGACTATATGCCGCGGTGTAGAGGACGAGGCGGAGGACGAAGAGCCGTCGGCCTGATGCTGCCGCTGCTCCTGTCCTCGCCTGATGTAGCCGTCGACGAACCCGTCGCCGTACGACTGGTAGTTTGGACGACCCTGGGGTCTCGGCGTCGAGGCCGGAGACGCGGCGGAGGCCGACGACGGCGAATAGGCTGACGGGGGATCGCTCTGCGTGCTCTGTGCCTGATACACCGGGTAGCCCGGCGCACGCTGGTGGCCGTTCATGTTCATACCGCGGGCAAAGCGACCTGCCAGGCCATCGGCCCCGGCCGCGCCGTTATAATAATATGCATAACTGGCGTCGGCGGGTGGGTAGTAAAAACGGGGGTCGACGCCCTCCACATAGCCTCGTCTATAGCGGCGCGGGCCGTAGTGTGGGTCAAAGGGGCGCTGTATGCCGACCTCGGCCTCGGCCGAGCGTATGGATGATGCTCTTGCTCGAGAAGACTGACCGATCGGTGTCCCCGGCCGGTCTGCGGTGCTGCCTGAGTAATGGTAACCGTCGTCCTGGATTTCTATCTTGACCGACCATCTCTTGCTCCCTCTCTTCCCTTGCTCGCCGTCTTTCGAGCTGGTTGGGCGGTTGGAGGCGCTCATATGGAATGGCAGTTGCGGGAGGGGCTGGAGACTGACTGAATGAGCTCCTAAATTGCAAACTTCAAACGTAATATGTCACATTACGTCTTTCGGGAAATAATATGAATGGCTTGGCTTCTTATATGCTTTTCTTCCGCATTACTCCTCTACAGCTATGGACTGTTCCGGCACCCAAAAAACTATCTGTTCCCATAATCGTGGCTAAGACAAAACCTTCAATGGCGGTAAGGGCCAGTGACAATCTGGTACATCGCGGTGATAAACCGCATGTTATCCCTTTGTGTACGACGGGTAGATGGTGTATGGGCTTTGCAGCCCAGAACCTATCAGGTGTCGAAAACACCTTATTTGAATGGAAGCTTCGATGAAGAGATCTGTGTCTCGAGCAACTCACAAAGGAAAGGTTGGCGCCCTAGCAGTATAAGCATCAAGACATGCGGTGGGAAACGCATGTCCTGCTGCAAAGCCTGTCTCATCTCAGTCAAACTACACCGAGTTCTCCAGCATGTTTCGGGTTTAACCCATGTAATCTATTCTTCCTAGCCTCTTCCCCCTTTCAAACTCGTAGCTACTGGATTCCTTCAAGTTAAGCTCTGCTATTCTATCAATTTCCTTTTCTAAAAACCAAGGATAAAGTATCAAGGCGACGTCCACATCACAGCAGATGTATTTTGAGCTTTTGATTGCCCAGGTAGTGAAGGCTCATCATAATTGTTACGACTCCGTTAGATTGCATTATTCCATGCCAATATAATAAAATGAACTAACGATGAATAGTAGCGAATATACTACTCACTGCAACACGTGATGAACTGTTGATGAATGATAAATAAGATCCTAATAGCTCACTATAATATGACGAAACTCATGCTTTAGACATTACAGATATACTCCAAAGCCTCTCCTCCTCGTCTTTCCTTTTGCAGAATGAAGGGAACCAGCTGTTACCTAGCGAAATGTCAATCATTAGGAACCTTTGGGTGAATCCCCTTTTCTTCGAACGGCTAAACGTCTATCAACTTTATACTAAGCTGGTTTAATCCCTACCATTATAGATACAGGTGGCCCAATAAGATAAACCTACAGGATCCATATTGAAGGGTGTAGGTACGCCGAGGTCCTTTTTGTGTTAGCTACCTCCTATGTACACCATCTAATTATAATTCTAACAAATGGAGGTACTTTACTTTGTTTTCGGCCTTCTAACTTTGGTATTCAAGGCGTGCTATGAAATTACTCCTGTAATGTCCCATTGATTCCTCTTTGAACAGTTCTCAATCAACCTTAGTTCGCAGATTGAGATGTATCGGACCTCCACCCCCTCAAATTCTGCTAAATAATAGTACCATTAAATCATTCACTTTTCCATAGGTACAGTTATATAGCTTTCATACTGGACAAAGCACTCGATCTTGACTCTTAGGGTGTGTGCTGTGTTAATTGTATTCCGCTTGCAGTATTGCCGTCGAGCCTCTCCTTTGTCGAGTCTACTCTTCATCCGGCGTGTGGTGCTCGCACCACAAAGAACAGCCAAGGTGTTATAAGTGTTATTGATTTGAAATAAGAATATCTGTGGTGAAACGAATTAGAGAAAATTACTCTAGTACATTAGCAATTTGCAGCGTAGATATGTCGTCAATCTTTTCGGATTCTAGTGACGCAAACGATGGAGGTGCAGGCGGGGGACAGGGGACAAACAACAACGGCAACAACAACAACAACAACAACAACAACAGCTCTCAGGGCGGCAGCAGCCACAGCAGAACAACTCAGCGGAGGAACCGGAGCGATGCCGAGGTGATGGCAGACATTATGCCAAGGATAATGTCGCTAGCCTATCCTCGGCGCAGTACCCAACCACGACAAAATAATACGTTTCCACAGCCACGTGGTGAGTGCTCTCATACCTAACCCATCGCCTCCATACCATCTCTCACTGGGGACAGGCCACGGCACCATTCATCAAATTATATATGTACACGAACATGTAATTCTATGAAGCTGATGTAAAAGGGGGGCAGAGACGAGGCTACGCCAGATCTACGACGCTCGGGCCATCTTCGAGAACCTGCTGAGCTCGCAGCGGGCGATCCAGGCGGCGGGCGAGCGCAACCCGGTGCTGGCAACGCCGATGATAATGGAGCGGCTCCAGCACATCTCCCAAAACGAGATGCGCCGCGCCACCTCCCTTGTCCTCGGCGTCATGATCCAGCATAACTTCGCGGGCAGCCAGCTGCTGTCCACCGACGGCCAGGATAACTTGCAGGAGGAGCGCACGATCCTTCGGGGGGTCATCGAGGAGCTGCTCGAAGTTTACGAGGGCCAGCAGTGAGTTATCCTGTTCTTTGTTCTTCTAGTTCCCCTGGAGCCTTGCTTGCGAGTCCCGTTTTTCCATTTGTGTAGCTACAATGCACATGTTGCTCAGTTGTTGGTCCTTCACCTACGAGAAACTAATGGGTTGTATGCAGAAGCCGGCCCTCTGGCGCGGGTCCCAGGGGTCCCAGTGGACCTGGCGGCGGCGGCGGCGGTACTGGCGGCGGGCCTAGCGACGGCGGCGGTGGTGGAGATGGTAGCGGTAGCAGTAGCGGCGGAGGCAGTGATGGTAGAAGCCCCGTCTGGGAGACCAGTAGTCCCAGCAGTGCCGGCAGCAGTAATATCTCCAACGCGGCAGCGGGTACCAGTAGTAGCGCTAACCCCGGCGGGGTTCCCAGTGGCAATAGGAATCCTCCCCGAGGTCTCCGCCCGGCTGAAATCGCGGAGAGGCTCAGGCGCAATCGCCAGAGACGCAACCAGCGCAGTCGTCAGTAGAAAAAGCCGGAAAAAAACGGCAATCTAGTGGTTCTGGCTTGAAGAATTGAGCACAATTGTCTTATTAGGGTCAAGGGCGTTGGGGATTTTGTGCTTTGAGGGCCCTTTTAGGTCAGGAGTTAGAGTCTTGTAGAGCTCAGGACAAGTATAAATCACGTTCCTATAATTAGATATAGCCCCATCGTATACAGCTTGACCCATTCTCTCGAGCCGTTGTATGCATGCACGTCCTGGCCCTCCGGCACTTGAGAAAAATATGCAAATACTGGCCCCCAATAGTTTATATCTATCCCGCTTTATTGTCGTTAACGACGCGTTCCCTACTAATACGATACGCCTCCCGTTTCCGGGTCTCATTCATTAGCAGCATTTACGTCAGGCTTCCCAAGATAACAAGTACCGCAGTAATTGGGACAGTTTTTAAAAGTGTCGACTGCTTAAAACGGGTGTTTTTAATAATATGTAAATTAATGGTATTTTTAATTTATATAATAAATACTTTAGCTTTTGTTTTATAAATTATATTATTGTAATTATATTAAATTAAATTTAAATAATTATAATAAGCGTTTTTAAATAATTAAAAATAATAATTAAAAAAATCGAAATCAGTTTATTAATTAAAAAAACCTATTTAAATATTACATTAAAACAAATCTATATAAAAAATTTTATTGGAACTAAGTTAAATTAATATATAGCTAATTTTATTATTTAAAAATAATGTTTTATAATATAACTTTTTTATTTAAAAGTTATAACTTAATTATTATTATATATATATTTTTTACTTATAATTTAAATATTTTAAAAGTTTTTTTATATATATTTATAACTTTATTTATTAATTAATTTTTAACGTTTTTAATAAAATTGTTATATTTATAATAAATAATTTAATAAAAATTATATATAATTTTATATATATATATATATTTTATTTAAATATTATTAAATTTTTTGTATTA